>JAYMSZ010002871.1:0-11352 GCA_036897665.1 Pelargonium citronellum
CGATCAGCACGCTCATTTAAAATGAAAAGTGCACTTTCACTATCGCCTCCAAAATATAATCAGTTAGAAACTAATATCAAATTTAAAATAAGAACGACTTGAACAAAAAGCATAGCTGATAATTTGGATTTATTAATCACGTTTATAGTCCATTTAGAGCTTGTTTGTTAACTCTAGATCATGTCGGTAAGTCACGGTAAGTTGTCGTAAGTAGGTGATGAAAACTTTAAGGAGCTGAAAGTTGATGCTCTGTTAAGTCAGTTATGTTTGGTAAATGACTGACTGAAAGTCACGGTAAGTTGGGTGTATTGCAAAAATTTGTTTAGTAAAAAACTGACTTAACGGAGGTGAGATATATAGAACAAAATAAATTTTAAAAAAGAAGAAGTAAAAGATGATATGCAAAACCCAATCTAAAATCTGCAACCTATTGACTCGAATTTAGAGTACATCCCATTTGAACTTGAAAATGACTAGAACTAGAAAGTGGGTATATATTAAATAAATGAACAAAAAATAAAATTGAAAATAAAAAAGCAGTGGTCGTGTTTATGCAAAACACACGACTATCAATAGGCCACGTAGTCGAGTTAGCTATCAATCACCGTTAATTAATTAGGCTAGTGTATTTTTTCAAAATGGATTTATTTTTGGTTTTGCCACTTAACAATTCATTTTGTTTTGAATTGGTACTCACATTTTATTTTTGTTATAATTCAGTCCCTAAAATATATATTGTCATAATTCAATCATTGAAGTAAGATGATGTGGTAACACACGACATTTAAGATATTTAATTTATGAATGATACAATTTCAAAATTAGAGTTGTTGAAATTTAGCCCAATCTGGCGACCCGAACTTTACCCGACTCCGTTCAAAACCAACCTAGTTGGCCCAAATTTTGTGATTTTTTGTATATTAATTATATTCTTTTAATTATTTTTAGTAATTTAGGTATAATGTATTGTATAATTACTCATATAGTTTTTCATAATTCACATTGATTTAATTAATTATAAGTCATTAAGGTCGATCCGGTCCAGACCTAGACCCAGACTTGATCGGTCCAGGCTCCAGGTCACCCTTTTCCAGGCCGAACACTCCTCATTGTACTAAATAGGACAAAATGACATAACGACACCGGTATAAATGAACTAATTTAAAACAAAATATTACAGTTTAAGATTAAAATGAAACCATACGAATAATTTGAGGACTAAAGTAGAACAAAACATAATTTAGTTACTTATTGAAAACAAAATACATAGTTAGGACCAAACCAAACATTTCCCATTCAAAAATAAGATCTAACCCTAGACCCATTCAAAAACTTATTTCACTCTTTTTTGTACATAAACTTTCACAGAAGCTTGGTGGCTTCTTCTCCACGAGCCACAGCCCCCGAAGCTCTCGGCGAGACACGAAAATGGGGATCTCTGCATCAACTATAGGCCCAAGGTTTGTTCCTCCTTGTCCCGCCGTTGCTTCTGTTCTATCACTTCACGTCGATTTTCTCTTTCCAGTTGATGCAATTCTTCCAAAAACCACCAGGTCTCGTTCTCGTCCTCGATCTCATTTTCGATCCCAATTTGAATATCCAAAACCTAGTTCCGTCGATGAAGCTGTTGCTTTGTTTAAATCGAAACTTGTTGCTAATCCAAGGCCTAGTGTTATAGAATTTACTGTAATTTTGAGTGCAATGACGAGAAATAAGCATTATAGTGAAGTGGTTTCTTTGTATGAGCTGATGGGTAAATCTGGGATTTCGCCGAATTTGTATGCTATGAACATAGTGATTAACTGTTTTTGCAAGATGGGTAAATTAGATGCTGCCATGGGGATGTTGAGGGAGATGGAGGAGGGGAGTTGTAAGCCGGGTTTGGTTACTTATAATACGTTGATTGACGGGTTTCTTAAAGCGGGGAAGGTCGATGCTGCGCTCGGGTTGTTGGGGGATATGGAGAAGGGAGGGTTGGAGCCGAATGTGGTTACGTATTCTATTGTGATAAATGGGCTTTGGAGAGCGGGTAATGTTGAGGCCGCTCTTGGGTTGTTTAGGAAGATGGAGGAGGGGAGTTGCGAACCCGATGTGGTTACGTATACTTCGTTGATAGACGGGTTTTGCAAAATGGGTAATGTTGACGGTGCGTTGGAGATGTTGAGGAAGATGGAGGAGATTAATGTCGCACCTAATGTAGTTAGTTACTCTGCATTGATAGATGGGCTTTGCAAGAAAGGTGACATTGATAGCGCTCTTTGGTTGCTGAGCAAGATGGAAGAGAGAGGTTTCGAACCTAACATGTTTACTTATATGACGTTGATGGATTGGTTTTGCAAAGCGGGTAATGTTGATGCTTCTCTTGGGCTGTTAAGGAAGATGGAAGAGTTGCGTTGCAAACCTAGCGTAGTTACTTATACTATATTGATGGACGGGCTTTGCAAAGCAGGTAGCATTGATGTTGCTGTTGGGATGTTGAGGAAGATGGAAGGGGAAAATGTCAAACCTAATGTAGTTACATATACTACATTGATAAACGGACTTTGCATAGCAGGCAACATTGGCGGTGCTCTTGGGTTGTTTAGAAAGATGGAAGAGGGAGGCGTGAAACCTAATGTATTTAGTTATACTACAATTATATGTGGGTTTTGCAAAACGGACAATGTTAGTGCGGCTGTTGGAATACTGAGGAAGATGGAAGAGAGTAGTGTCAAGCCTAATATTGTTACCTATACTGCATTGATAGATGGGCTTTGCAAAACGGGTCATGTTGATAAAGCCCTTTGGTTGCTGAGGAAGATGGAAGAAGAAAGTTCTGAACTTGACATAATTATTTATAATACATTTATAAATGGGCTATGCAAAGCACGTAAGATTAATGTTGCTGCTAGGATGTTGAGGAGGATGGAAGAGCGAGGTTTCAAACCTAACGTCATTACTTATACAACAATGATACATGGGTTTTGCAAAGTAGGTGACATTGATGCTGCTGTTGAGATGCTCAGGGTGATGGAAGAGAGAAGTGTAAAACCTAACGAATTTACTTACAATTCTTTGTTAGATGGGCTTTGCAAAATAGGTAGCATAGACGCTGCTTTGGAGTTGCTAAAGAAGATGGAACAAGGGAATTTCAAACTTGAGGTAATTACGTATACTACATTGATAGACGGACTTTGCAAAGCCGGTAAAATTAATGTTGCTATTGGCATTTTGAAGAAGATGGAACAGGGAAATGTGAAACCTAACGTAGTTACTTATACTACATTGATAGATGCACTATGCAAAGCAGGCAACAGTCACGCTGCTGTTGGGTTGTTTAGGAAGATGGAAGAGGGAAATATCAAACCTAGTGTAATTACTTATAACGTATTGATTGATGGGCTTTGCAGAAAGGGTGAAACTGATGCTGCTATTATGTTAGTGAGGAATATGGAAGAGGGAAGTTGCAAACCAGACAAATGTACTTATGCTATATTGAAAAAATGGGATTTGCAAATTGGGAAAAATTGATGATGCCTATGAGTTGACAAAGAATATGAAAGATGTAAGTTGAAAGCCTATTCCAATTACTTGTTATTCAATAATCGACATGCTTCATAAAATGAAGAAACACACAGCTGTCAATAGGTTGATGAAGATGATGTTGTTATGTAACCTCTATCATTGATAGCTTTTCTAAGGAGGGACTGAGATAATGCTTGTATATGTTAATGGAGATGACGAGCAGAGGCATGCAATCAGATTTTTGAGATTGCTGCTGTTAATGGTGCAAAAAAACATGCGAAGCCAAATGTCCAAATCCCTGGGATATTTGTACCATGTAAAGATTGATTTTTTGATAGACTGTACCGTGAAGTCACTGTTATATTGATGATTGTTAAAAATGAAAATTCTCCAACACCAGCTCCAAGGTACTTCAATCGATTTTGTTGTTGAAATATTGTTTTCATTCAAAGTCTTTGCATTCGCATTATTATTAATGGTAATTTATGTGCTTAGAATTGTGAGTTGGGGCATTTCCATTGATGAATTTTGCAACACCAGGTTGGGTCTGTTCTTATTGATGATGGAATCGGGAAATATGTTGTTACTCGTATTTCCTCAAAATTGTAATTGAGGTCATCTGCTCATATCGGAGATGTAGGAGACTGTTACTTGATGATTCTCGAGGTGTTGCTGAGGCTTCAAATGAAACATTGTGTTCATGACGAATTCAAAAGAACAACTGTAAGTGAACGTTTTGTTACTCATTTGATACAATTAGTAATCTAAAATTGTTGTTCAAAACAAATTTGGATTTTTATTTGATTCAAAGCATTCAGTTGATGCAACGTAATAGGTTAATATTATTTCTAAATTGACCCCTTAGGAGAGGGCGCTAAGTGATGTCTTTCATTGGACAAGAGATATATTCTCCACATTTGGTTGCATTTGCCGAACAGGTGACAATACAAATATTGAAAATCTTTTTTTGTTTATTATAAATATAACACCAAAAGTGGCTTCCTTTGCAAGGTGGAAAGAACTGGATGAGTTCTCACATAACCACTTTCACGGGTATAGATTCCTCTTACACTGTACTTGGTTTTTGTCTTTGATAGACTGTCATTACACTGCTTTATGATAGTGTTGTTTTGGTACAATAAAATAGTCTTCCGGGAATTTTCAGGAGGTTTGACTCTTGTAGCCGGATTCCTTAAATTGTTCTGAATCATAGATTTTCAGGCTTTTCCGGTCTACTTGTTTTCATTAGAGCTTAAAATTCAGATTTCGAGTTGGGTTGAAAAGACCTAACCCAACCCGCAAGAGATGCGTGTCTTTTGTTCTGTTGGGGTTTCACGTTTAAAATATCTGAGTTGCTTAATCCAATCCGTAGTTCTTTCATGGTAAACCCAACCCAAAAATTAACCAGTCCTATTCTAAGCAACTCGAACCCACAAAATACGAGTCGGATTTTGGGCCCGATGGAAAATTTGTCCTCTGTTTAGTGTCTTTTTTTATTCGACTCAAATATTAAATATTTATCGTACATGCTTTGAGTTCCTCATTCATTTTCCCCATTAATTTTTTTATTACAGCTATAATAGCATCTATGCATAGATCGGATCGGTGGGGACAAAGATCTTTCCGAAATGGCCAACATATAGATCGGAAATAAGCTTTTTCTTCGCAGTAAGGTATTATCAGTTGTCTCGTGTTGCTGTGAACCCTCACAACTCGTGAAACCACCTTACTGCTTCTCATATCTTCTGTCTTCACTTCAGATGGTTACGAGACACACTCGTCCGCTAATATGGAGAAAAAGAAACTTGCTTGGAAAGTAAGAAAGGGACCACAAGTTCTAGTGGAACCTGCATTAGCATACCTTGGAGTTCTCGTGAAATCCGAACCACGAGTTCGGGTTGCATAAAATAGACCTGTTTGATTTTCAGGTTGGGTTTGCCACTAAAATACGCCGGTTCAGGTCAGGCAAATCCACTCCCCTGCCTATTTTCTATGTAAAACTTGCATAGACCCCACTTCTTTGGGGCTAGGTTCAGATGATGTCTTTTCAGCTCAAAACTCGAATTGTCATCTCTAACACACCTTTATCAACACCAAAGATGACAAGTCTTTCTCGGAGAACGGCTGATGCTTAAAGGTATGCCAAATGCAGGCACGATTTCATTTGTTGCTATCAAAGGAAAAGCCTACGAATACGACTGAGAGGGAAGAAAGGAAAAAATACAAGTCGAGTGCTCTTGTCAACAACCGGTCGTAGGCGATATCCTAAGAATTCTAGATTTTGTTGATTCTAGAATTGTTGTATGTCCGATTTGAGATGTGAATGACATGGAATAAAAATAAGTATCAACAATTTTTTTTTGAGAGAGGAAAGTATCAACAATTTTGTTGTGTAGTAGTGGCAATTTTGGTGCAAGAAACTTTTCTATGTTTAGAATTTTTATCTTCTAAATGTGTAATATGATGTCCTTATGGCCTATAATTTAGAAACCAACCTTGGCCAGCCGGTTGAACCAGGGCCCACTAATATACCTTGTCCGGATCATAAACAGCCCGGGAAATGGGCTTTTTGTACTTTTATTTTACCTTTTTTGTGTTTTATTAATAAAAGTATCTATTGCTTATAAAAATAAATGGTCAAAGATCTGTCAACCCTGATAAGACCCATTAAAATGGAAACCATTTTAGTCATTTTTTAAATAATTGAGTAAAATAAAATTAATTTTAAGACTCAAAATCCTAATAATTGGAAATCAATTTCATGGTTAGAGTAAAATGTATATCATTATACGATGATTAACCCGAAATCATAATTATATAAAAAAACTGCTACATGAACCGCTGGTTAAATAAGCGGTTATAGTTTATAACAATGCAGGCTATGCAGCGAGTTCGAAACCTAAAAACGACGCTAAATTCTGCGTTTTGAGTAGAAAATCAAAATACACTCATAACACAACCACCAATCACTCACAAGTTCTGGAAACGGTGCGATCGCTCCGGTTTCTCTGTACGATCCGGTAGTGTACGGTCAGTTCACAGTGCTCGAAGGGAGCGACGACGACGACGACGATGAGAGCTCACAAGATCTCGTCTGCGAGCCACAACAAGCGGTTCAAGCTTCTGCATCTGGTTTGCGCTGCTGCGTTTCTCTTCTTCTTCGTCTTCACAATCCAATCCTCTTTCTTTTCAGGTTGTTGCTCTCTTCTTCTCCTTTTGCTTTGCTCAATTTGGATAAACCCTAGCTCGAATCAGTCTCATTTTGATTCGTTGTGATGTTGTTTTCAGGTAGTCAGAGGGTAGATCTCGACAGAGGAAGTGTCAAGATTTTGTCAGATTTTCAGTCCAGTGTCCAGCAATGCGTGGTTAGTTTGATTCCTCGCAAGTTTTTTCTATCATCAAACTGTGATTTGAGTGAATTTTGTGAAGTTTATTGGTTTCTTGGATTGATGCTTGTCACGTTTGGATAATGAAAATTGGGCTGAATAGATTGGTATCTTGGAGTTTCAATTATTTTGATTTAGTCTTTTTGAGTTTTTTTTTTTTCAACTCTTAGTTTAGTGATGTTTTAGGTTTATGCTGATGTTCACTATAATGGGGTTTTCAGAGAAAAAATAAGTAATTTGGATCTTATTTGGTCTATTTCAAAGGTGACAGAGTATAAGTTTTTTCTGTTGATCTCACTCATGACAATGTCATTTTGAATAAACCGGATAAAAAATGTTTTGTCTTGCTTATGGACTTGTTGACATGGTATTTTTGATGATTTGACAATGAAAAGCCAATTGTATTGAATGCCGGTAAACCAAAGAAATGTGATTAGTTTGGGGTTAAAAAGTTTAAAAGTCCTAGTTATGGACTAAGTCTATAAAAATAATGACAGTCCAGGGGTACCAAAGTATGTTAACCAATGAAAATTTTCGTTTTGTTCTCTGTTTTCTTGCGAATTTGCAATTTGATGCTGATCTCAGGATGGGAGTGCCTTATTCATGGCAGCGTTGCAGAAAATAAAATTAACATGAAAAAAGTTGTTTTTGATTCTCTGGTAAACCAAATTGCAATCCCTAATTTGTTTATGGTAGCACACTTGTAAGGCTTCAAGTTGATCTATGATTCATGAAATTGCATTTGTTTTGTTCATTCAGAACTAGAAAACCTTTAGGACAATCATTCAGAACTGTTCTTGTGGGAACTCTGTTCTTTTGTGATTCTGTGCTAAGCTTGAAATTGCATGTAGGCGAACAGGGGGCTTGGACTTACTGCACATATAATCGACCACTGCAACTTGGTTCTTAAGTTCCCTGAAGGCACTAACAGCACATGGGTTGGACTCTCTCTCTCTCTCTCTCTCTCTCTCTCTCTCTCTCTCTCAAAAATGATGATGTATTGTGCTACAAATTACTAACTGTTCTATCTTTGATATTGCAGTATAATGAACAGTTTAAAGTCTATGAAGCTTTGGAGTACAAGTATGATTTGTGTGATGCAATTCTGTTGTGGGAACAGGTTAGCATTACGCCATTTTCATCTGGGTAGTTATCTTCCAATAATACAATATGTACTGATGTAACTGGGAATGCAGTACCGTAACATGACTACGGTGTTGACGAGAGAATATCTAGATACTCGGCCAGATGGGTGGATGGACTATGCAGCAAAAAGAATAGCACAATTGTATGGTTTCCAACAAATCGTGCCTTTTATTGTTCTCCTTCCCATTAGATATCTAATTGCGTTTAAATTTATTCATGCCCGTGGTTTTGAGTATCGAGGAAGTATATTCTTTGTTTTATTGGTTCAGGGGAGCAAAGAATTGCCAGAACCGAAGTCTTTGTGAGGAACACCTCAATTTGCTTTTACCAGCAAAGCCTCCTTTTCACCCGAGACAGTTCCATAAGTGTGCTGTCGTTGGAAATTCAGGAGATCTATTGAAGACAGAGTTTGGGGAAGAGATTGACAGTCATGATGCTGTTATACGAGACAATGAAGCTCCTGTAAATGAGGTAATTTAGCAATTGGATAGTGTCGTTTCAGTATGTTGCTTGTATTTGTTTTGTTGTAATTGGGTGCATTTCATGGTTTAAACTGATGAGACCCAGTCTATTTATTGTTTTGGGGCGAAAATTTTCCTTGATTTCTCCAGTGATTTATTATTTCTGTTTGGAAATCTGCATATTGATCACGAGAGAATCATGGCCTTGTATGTATTATTCTCATAGTCCGAACTTGCCTTGTAACCTACTTTGTAGAAATATGCTAAGTATGTTGGACTGAAGAGGGATTTTCGCCTTGTGGTACGAGGTGCTGCACGAAACATGGTTCCTATTCTCAAAGGATCTAGTAAGTTATAATTTTGTTTGTACAATTGCATTTGTTTTGTTTGCTTCATGACTGAAATGGAACGTCAAGGTGCTCTTGGTTTTGTTGAGTTTATGTCTGATTGATGCTTCAATTACAGAATGCTTAAGAGGCTACATAGCCTACATTAGACTTAAATTTCCTTGCTTTTATTTACATTTCTCTTTTCTTGCAGATGATGAGGTACTCATAATTAAAAGTGTGACCCACAGGGACTTCAATAATATGATAAAGGTAAACATCGCCGTATCTGTTTACATATCAGTAGATAGTCTTATTAAATCAAGTTGTTTTTACGCCTTTTGGCAAAGCCAGTGCGTGCGTCCACATTCAACCGTGTGATATCTGATATTGCAAACTATGTAACCTTCTAAATCTTTTTTCTTCACTACACTTTTTGGTATCATTAGATGTAAATTTATTTGTTTTTCTTGTTTGGCAGAGTATTCCAAATCCCGTATATCTCTTCCAAGGGATTGTGCTACGCAGGGGCGCCAAAGGCACTGGAATGAAATCTATAGAATTAGCACTATCCATGTGTGACATTGTTGACATATATGGTTTCACTGTTGATCCTGGCTATACCGAATGGTGAGATTCGCCCTTTAATTTAGGCTTTTTTGCATATTTGTCCTAAACTATTGCTCATATATATATATATATTTTATTTCATTGTCTTATCAATCGTCAAAACATCAAAATATGGGTCGTTACTTTCTCCTTTACCTTCTGTTGTGAATTTTACTCTATTTCTTATTGGACTCGATACTACTCTACACCGAGGAAAGGGCATAATCCACTTCAAGGCCGGGCATATTACCAGCTGTTGGAGTGCCTAGGGGTATAATATTCATCCTTTTCAGTGAAAATATATATAATTTGAATTTAGGCAAATTACAAATAAAAGTACCTTATACTTAGCCTCATTTGCTGAAAGCTCCCTTTTTTCGCGAAAACTAACTCCTTGCACTTTCAAATTTTCATTTGGGCAGTTAGATTTAACTGAATTCTTTCTCTCTCATCAATTGTATGGCACATGATTTACCGCCATCACTTTCAGTCTTAACATTGCCGGATGAAAAAATTATAGTACAAGTAATTGTTGTCGCGATTTTATTATTATAGGGAGCTATTTGGCAAATGGAGTTAAGTGTAGGGTGCTTATTTGCAATTTTTTCTTTAAATTTTCACATTCGAGGCTTGAGGCACAATTGATCAACTTTTGCGTTTTTGTTTTTGTTGCTTTTCAGGTTATTAGGATCCATTCTCCAATGAGATCCCAGAGGAAGCAAGACTGGTCCGATGTTCCAAGTCGAGAAATGATAAGTAGAGCTCATGCGGCAGCCTTGCGCTTGAAGAGGCCTCAAGTCGATCAATTTGGTGGGCTGGGACAGTTCGGTAGCTGTAAAGTGTGGGGCAATGTGGATCCCGACAATGCGGGACCCGTCTCAGGAGCTACAGACATGAGTGATGTGAGAAAGAATTCGAATTACAGTAAATGGGAAGTAATGCCGTTTGAGAGCCTAAGGAAGGAAGCGCAAGAGCATTATAAGCAAATGCAACACGTTTCGTTATACAAAATGGACGGCAATAGGTTGGATGATCTAGTATGTGTGAGGCACTCTTCGAGGTCTGAGGTATAAACAATCTTTCATCGACTCCTCATCCATATTCTTGTATTTTGTTTTATTGGGAAGACTCTGGCTTTTTGGAGAAGAGTTCTATTTATTTACCTACCCGACTTCCCTACCACCAATTAACATCCGAGTATCAAACAATCCTGACCTATTTACATACCCGACTTCCATATCACCACCAATCAAACATCCGTTTATCCTGACCTGACATCATGGGAGATAATGATATTTTAAGCGTTTCAACTTCGTTGCATGCTCGGTAAATTTAAAGCTAAGAGTGAAACCCTAGCAACTTGATGCTCAGTATCGGTTCATGCGAAGCTCTCGTAGAGAAGATTAGGTTTACGGAAGTAGGAAAATTTGATTGTTGGATTTTGATTCCTGTGTAATTTTGTTTTGTAAGATTTAGAGTGTTTGATGGTACAATCAGTGGTATAGTATTTTTTATTTATTGCATGAAGTCTAAAAAAATACATGTATTTGTTGTGTTATGGGTATAAAAATGTTTAGATTATGAATAAGTCTCAATGTTGGAGCTCTTAGGAGAAAATTTATAAATTTATTTTTGTGGGGTACAAAATATATGATCAACTTTTAGAGGCAGAAATTTAAATTTTGGAAACAAATATGAAATAATTATGAAAACATATGAAATATGAATAAAACAAAGAGAAAATAGGATATCGGTTAAACTTTAAGTGACTAAAATTCAGTCAACGCCTCGTAAATTAACATAACACACATACATAGGGATGACAACGGGGCGGGTTTGAGGCGAGTTTTGTAATTCCGCACCCGCCCCGTTCCCCAACCCCATGTTCCCGCTCCGTACCCTAACTGCAGATTTTTTTTC
>JAYMSZ010002872.1:0-11352 GCA_036897665.1 Pelargonium citronellum
AACTTTCATCTTTTTGTAAAAAGATTGTCAACCTTGGCCTTGGGGTCGCCCAATTGATCCAATTTGTGTGAACAATAAGACTCTGTTTTTTTTAAGCAATAAGACTCTGTTTTAATAAATGTGGCACTTGTTATTTGAGTTCTGTAGAGTAGCTGGGACTCGGTCAAGACACGTAAAAATAGAAATTGAATGAGTAAATTATTATCGAGAGAAGTACAAAACATAATTACTTAATTGACTCTTGAGTCTTGACAAACAGAGCATAACAATGCCAGCACCAAAATGACACTCATATTGTTATTATATATAACATTTGATACAACAAGAACCATACACCAATATTCAGTTTTCTCTACTATTGAACCTGTTGATCGATTTACAAGGAAATGTGCATTTAAATATTTGATTGATATTACCCACAATTCAATTTCAAATAATATTTATTTTGTAGATTTCCAGGTAAATGAATTAAATATGAAAAAGGGAAAAACTATAAGATTCACAAATTATTACATTCAAAAGAAGAAGAAAGATTAAATATATGGCATAGATGAAAGGAGACCAGAGGTAGGAGGAGACTTTACTAAAGCTGCCAAAATGGAGAAAAGCTTCACAAACGGGACTGAACTGCACCATTAGGCTGCATGCAGTAAAAACCGATGGAAGTGGCTTCTAGCTATATGTTCATAAGCCTTAGTTCGTACTCGCCAGCCACTGTTACGTATCTTACCCATGGAAGAGCCTGGTATCCAGTTTTTTCAATGATTTTTAGGTATCGAACCTACATAACCCCAATACATAATACATTTCTACATCAGTAACAGAACCTTGTGATTTCTAGAATTAGACATTTGATGAAGAATAAGAAACCTACAATGAAAAATAGGATCTTCTGGATAAAGCTTCATTTCAAAAGTATATAGGGAATTCCGAAAGCATGATTCATCTAAAATATGCCATACATGCAGGAAATCAATGCACCTAACATCTATCATCTACGGTTGGCATAGTTTTATCATTTAGATGAAATTCTGGGCCATATTTCCAAAGTCATACGTCAAAATATCTCTGTTCACTACCTCATCTCATATCCCACCCACTTTCCCCATCTAAGTAATGCTACTGACAAATGCGATTCCAGCATTGATAACTTTCCTCCCCAAAACTGAAAAGATATGAAATGAGATTGCATGACACTATTCCAATCCATGTGATATCCTAAAAATGAATCTTCTTATTATTGGCAGCAGGCAAACATTTACATTAAACACTGTGCAACAAGCCATGTAAAGCAGATAGAGAATGCACATACTTGAATTCCTGAAACTGTAAAATATGGTATCTCAAACTTCACGCGAATAGGAGCTTTTCTCTCACGGCCACCAGCTTCTTCAGCAGTTATACTGGGAAGCCTGAACTCTGCCCTCAACATATACTCCTAAACATGTTGAAGTGTAAGCTACTTCATTATCAATGGTACAACAACCTTCACTAATGACAAGATGACAATGGAGATGGGCCTCTAGACCAATACATACCTTATTGCCAGGAAAAGATTTCAGTTTCCAGAGCAAAGCATCATTCTCAGGAGCATAAGCAGCAGATCCCAATGATGTCCGAATATTAGGATTTGTAGCATCAGATGGAACAGGCAATTCAATTTCAACATTTGTGGCCGTGCTGTACCAAAAAAGTAACTGAATACTAAGAATAAATCAAGTAAAAAAATACTTACAAAATAGCATTCACAAAACAAATCTTTGGACTAACAAAATCAGGTGTCTTCATTAAGAGGAATTTCATTGTCCTGTAAGGGGTCCAATTTCAGTCTACATGACATTCAAGCCAAAATCCATCCTCATGATGGAGATCACAAACGCCATGATCATATTAAGTTCACAACAAAAAAGCACAACAAAATAAACCAAAAGGCAATAAATGCTCCTGAATATGATTCCAAATCTTTTCAAAACATCAATTGAAACCTGTTTGTGCTATATATAAATTGAATGACCTAACCTATTGCAATTTCTCAAAATCTAAATGCCCTTTGAATTATCTAACGTGGAGATAAAAAGAACTGAAATTTGACCTGCGTTCCTTAAATTGGCTCCGCGCTTTTACTGTAATTTCAACACGACTTCTGGAATGTCTTTCAACTTGAGCATCCACCCAAATTAGAGGCCTCGCCTAGAGAGAGAGAGAGAGAGGTGACGAGGTTATTATTTTTTTTTTAAGAAAAGCTAGAAATGAATGTAAGCATTGTATTGTGAACATGTTATGCCATAATACATGAAGTGAACCTGAGTAGTCAGTCTATATGT
The DNA here is from genome assembly GCA_036897665.1 of Pelargonium citronellum. Lineage (NCBI taxonomy): Eukaryota > Viridiplantae > Streptophyta > Magnoliopsida > Geraniales > Geraniaceae > Pelargonium > Pelargonium citronellum. The sequence goes on from JAYMSZ010002872.1 coordinate 2,325, forward strand.
CATCAGGTCAAAAGATCCATCAGGTGGTATGAAGGATATTGTCCGATCGTTCTCAAATCGTGCCAAACGTACACACCTAGTTGAAATAAATAAACAAATGAAAAGATGAACGCACATGAAGCAACAGTAAAATTATAAGCCCAATCATATATTAAGAAAGTGGACAGATATACTGCGTACTGGTGAAACTTGATATCATCCAGATCAATGGATTTTCCTTTTGTAAATCGACCTTGAGCTTCCAATAGTACTCTGTCATTTAATCCAAGCTTACACTCTGGCATACCACTACAACAAATGAACCATGGTCAGTGGGCTCCATAGAAGGTAAGCGTGGAAAGAATAGGCAGAAAAAAAGAATACACAGGATAATTAAACCTATAGCAGAAAAAAAAATGAAAATAAATACCATTTAGGAGAAGAGTACTTGAAAAATGCCTTTTTTTTTTGCTCTAATCTTGTACCTAAATAAACTACTGTAGTCACTCAGATTAATATGAATAATAGTGAAACCTCATATATATCATCAATGGCCTAGGTATTTGAACTGTCACTTTCTTGAAGAACAGATCAATGCATGAGTTCAATACCATCACAAACACGGTGACACTGTCCCATTAGTAAATACATCTCATCAGTTAAGTGACTGTAATTATGCATCTCTTCTTCGTACACACATTGCATCAGAATTTTTAGATCAAAACCTACGCCAATATTAGAACAAAAAGAACTTAGACAATAGCAGTTTAACGAAAGGAATTGAGCAGTAAACTAGATTGAAGCACTCGTATGTTTTGAGGGGCTTCTGGAGACTTGAATGCAGATATGATATAAATTAGCATGGATATATTTCTACTAATTCAACTAGAAACTCTAAGCTCTATTTGCAGCTTGGCAAGTCATGAATCAAAGTAGCATGTGACAACTGACAAGCAACCTAAGTAGACCAAGAGAGTGGTAAGAAGATATAGACAACAGACCTCAAATATGTTCTCATCTTAAGCGCTCCAATTACATCTGAACGAATTATTTGCCCATTGCTGTTGACAAGCATGTTGACACTTTCCACCACGTCCAAGAAAACCTTATTAAACATGGAAAAGAGCTTACATAATATAATCACTTAAATCACAAAGCAGCTCAAGTCTTACCGTAGTTAAGATGAATGAAAAATCAACCTACTTCATTTTTCTTGTACAGTATCCCTTCACTACGCCAGGACACTGCATTTGTCACAGCCATGGGTGGCCCCTGCGTTACTTCCATCCTAAAAGCATCAGTTTTGATAAACTCAGCAAGAATCTTCGCTTCGGTATACTGAGGAAGGCCAAAGTCCATTATTTCATCAAGTAACTCGTACTGCAAAAAACACAGCACATAAAATCATCATCCGTATGAAACATTCAAGTACTTAAGAGGTTGATAAAGAAAATATCTATTCATAATGCCTTTCCTTAATGTTAAGTATTAGTAAGTTACTGAGTGTAGCCACAAGTATTTGTATATAAACTTTAAAATACATTAAGAAATCCTCTTACCACAACAACAAAGTTATCTCTTAGAGATTCCTCTTCCAAGGCTTCAAAATAATGCTTAAAAACCTGCAGCATGCAAATAATAAACAATATAAGGAGATACTTATTGTACATTGAACATAGAGATTACCAGTTTGAACCAAAATCCAGTTCAGGCTTACATCAACTGTTCGGTGTAGAAAAAGAAGAAGACTGGCAGCATTACAATTCTGCCTTGATGCGGCCATCAAGTACACATTGTTGTGTTGTACGAACATGTAGGTAGTGCCATTGTCAAACACCACAGGATCCTGTGAGTGCGGATCATCCTATAGAAATTCAATATAAAGGTGCTAGTATCAGCTTCAATCTTGGCATAGTATAACAAATGGTAAACCGCAAAATATCTAGCCATCACAGTAAGAATTTGGATCCAAAGCACAAAACCTCAAATCCATTACAAGTTCACAATCCTTCAGAGTAAATTCAATTTATAACATGCCACAAACTGGTTTGAGAACAGAATTACGTCAAATGTAGTTCAATTTGAAGCTTGCAGAATATGTTCCCCACATAATTGAGGAAAAACAACGGAAATGAAGCTATAAACACAAAATTCTATGAAAAAAAGAGCGAGTAATCGGACCTCTTTCTCAAGGAGCTTGATGAAGAAGCGCTCGGCCTGTAGGGCAGTTACATCGCCGCGGTAGTCACGCCAAATCAATATGCGGCCTTTCATGTCGAGAAGGAAAAGCGCCGAGGCGGCGCCAGCCATTGATTCCGGTGATCAAGAACCAGATCGATCCAAGTGTAGCCTCTGCATGCGAGGAAAGTGAAATCGAAAATGTTGCAGAACACAGAATAGAAGAATCCAGAAAATGGAAACCAAACTGAACAATTAATTGAATTTGGTCACAGGGATTGTGTGTCATTTATGTTCTTCTTCTGATAATTTCGCGATGTTACGAGTCTGGAATCGTGATGATGGTGGTGCTGTTCTGGGCACGTCAGCACAATGCGTCATGAAGATGGCAGCTTATTGGGCTTTTATTGAGCGCTAAGAAAAAGAAACAGGCCGTAACTATAAGCCCAAAGCACCACTTGTGGGCTCAGTCCATAATCAGCTCCCTTGGTGCTCAATTTGACATTTTAATTGTATCGCATTTGAGTTGAATTTATTTAACACGCACAACATTTTAATTGAAAATTGATATTTATCGTACTTGTTATAACATGTCCGAATTTTTTATTTTACGTTATCAATGTCGGTTAATGAAACTTATGAAATCAAAGGAATGACTATTCTGAGCAACATTTTACTACACTATAGTTTACTGAAAAAAAAGAAGAGAGGATGAAGGGATGTTCAATTATGATTATTAATGTTATTATGAATGTGTTTTCATACATTATTATTGCCTTACACTTTATTAAGGGAACAAAAGAATTTTCTTAACTTTCATGGTATTTAGAACTTCACCACATTTCTCGATGGTGGTGTATTGATACCGTTGGAAGGTCCGGAGGGAGGAACATCACTTTTAGAAAACGTTTGAAATTGCTTTAAACCTTCATGCTTCACAGATGAGATATTGTGAGAATGTTTTTTTGGAGGAGCCTCAGGTAACTTTCTGAATCTCAATTCACCTTCTTGCTTTGCAGATGAGGGGTTGTGAGAATATTGTTTTGGTGGAGCCTCGGGCAACTTTCTGAATCTCGTTTGACTTTCGTGCTTTGCAGATGCGAGATTATGAGAATATTCTTTTGGTGGAGCCTCAGGCAACTTTCTGAATCTCATTTGACCATCGTGCTCTGCAGATGAGAGATTGTGAGAATATTGTTTTGGTGGAGCCTCCGACAACTTTTTAAATCTCGTTTGACCTTCGTTCTTCACAGATGAAAGACGATGAGAAAACAATTGTACTGGTAGATGAGGATTGTTGCCATTAGATGATCCAGATGGAAGAACAGGATCATCCTTTGGAGACATTCCAAAACTCATCTCACTTTTAAAAATCTCATATTTTCTAGCACTAGCAATATGTAATGTAATAAGTATACAAATTACTTGGAACAAAGGAATAATGGGTGAAGAAATTTGACAAGCTCTCACCATATTTTTCATGTTTAAAATTGTGTTTTGAGGGATCATTTTAACACCTATATATACAAAATTGTAAGACCTCTGAAACTAAGAAAAACTCTTTCTATTCTTCTTCATTTTTAATCTATTCATGTATTTACCATGTCTTACAGTTTCTCAATTAGGAGTGTAATTTTCATATATCCTTAAATATGGTAAGATATTTACAAGGAAATATTATGATACATCTGCACCAACTATACACGAATTTATTTCAAATATTCACAGTGCATGAATGATACAAACATGAGACTAAATGAATACCACAAAATTTTAATTCAATGTATTAATTGTACTCAGTGAAATAAAACTTTAATTGCAAAATCGAGTGTATATGTGATGTTCATGTATAATATTATCACAGACAAAGAATTCTTTAAAGGCGTTAGGTGTGTATGCAATGTTCATGAATAACATGTTTTTCAAGCCTCAAATTTTATATTGTTTTGTTATCGCCGTATTTGGATTAATATATTATTAGTCTCTTTTGTGCTGAGAAAAATAAAGAAGATAAAATATAGATAATTGCATATTAGAATATGTATATGAGCTAAATTAATTTATGCATATGTTAATCCAATTTAATAAAGTGATTACATCTCATTAAAAATCTCATATTCAAGCGGGTTGTTGGATCAGACTCCTCTCTCTCTCTCAATATATAAAACATTATATACTTTTTCATAAAACTATCTAAAAATAAATTACGCAATACATAATGTCCATGAACTTTCCGTTGACCAAACACTAAACTAAATTAACATAAATATGTATCTCTCCGATTTATTCTTTTCAAAATTTCAAATTATTCATGTGGAATCTATATTGAACATGAATTTTATTCAAATATTTACATTAGTGCGTGAATAATACAGAGTACAAACGTGTTCAGATTGGATGACTAAACTTTAACTTTTAATGATTTGTGTACTTTGAAATTTGAATACAACAAAAATGTTGAGTTAAAAAAAAATAATACAACAAAAATGTTAAGTCAATGTATTGTACTTAGTAACATAATTAGTTTTAAATTTGAGTGTGTATGCCATGTTTATGTATGAGTATGACATTCACCATAAACTAATAAAAATTGTAGAAGTTATGAATGTATGATAATATTTAATTAGTTTTAAATTTGAGTGTGTATCACGTTCATGTATGACATTTACCATCAACTAAAATCTTTTGTAGGGTATGATAATAATTAATACTCGTTTCGTTTTAAATTGAGTTTCATAATTCTCATGTACGTGGCAACAACACGAGCGAAAACAGCTTCTTTCCGAGATCATTCCAAACCAACTCCTTCAGACCAGCCGGGACCGACCGAAAAAGCTCGAATGTTCACAGATTTAGCTGTTATTACTTTTAAATAAGTAGTGAGCACATGAAGTAAAATAGAAAATTTTTGCCATAACTGAGAAGACAAGGTGATAACATTCTTCAAGTTTATTTTTATCATGTAAATTCTTAATAGACCAAAAGAACTTGAAGATACTCCAATTATGCCTAAGTTGGTAGCAGGCATATTCAAACGAACATGCAAATTGTTCTCTTAAAGATTTGGAAGCTCAAGGGACCTCATATATATAAGCTATCTGTGAAGAGATGGTATATATGGTATAACCGATCTTTGCCAATCACTCTAGTTCTTTTTCATTTGATATTTGGTGTAATTATCCGAGTTCTATTTTGGATTAGTTTTTTAATTTCCCCTTTCTTTTTGGTGTTTTGTAATTTTATTATTTCTAAGGTTCTTAAAATACTGATTGCCTATAAAAAAGATATTGAAGATTGAAGACATAATAGCGTTCTACCACATGCACAAGTTCTTTTTCATTTGATATTTGATGTATAGTTAAATAAATATTTAGAGAAACATATTACCACACTAGAATTTGCTATAAAAAAAATTTAGAGGACAACTTGAAGGCATGCTCAATAATGAATATGAATATTATTATGAAAATGATTTCATACATTTCATACCCAAACGTTTAATAATAAAAGACAAAAGAAATTTCTCAACCTTCAAAGTATTTATGATTTCATCATTTTTCTTGATGGCGGTCCATTGATACCATTGAAGGTCTTAAGGGAGAGGAACATCACTTCCAGAGAATGTTCAAAATTACATTTAACCTTCATGTTTTGCAGATGAGAGATTGTGATAATATTGTTTTGGTGGAGCCTCAGGCAATTTTCTGAATCTCGTTTGACCTTCGTGCTTTGTAGGTGAAAGACGACGGGAAGACAACTTCACTACTGGTGAATGACCATTGGTACCATTAGATGGTCCAGATGGAGGAACGGGATCATCCTTTGGAAACATTCCAAATCTCATTTTACTGGACAACTTCACTACTGGTGGATGTCGACCATTGGTACCATTAGATGGTCCAGATGGAGGAGCAGGATCATCCTTTGGAAACATTCCAAATCTCATTTTATTTCCATGTTTTGTGTACAAAAGATCAAGAGGAGATGGTGGAGGAAGAGATGGAAGTGGATCGCTAGTGTTGATACTCATCTCACTTTTAAAAATCTCATATTTCCTAGCACTAACAAAATGTAATGTTACAAGTATACAAATTACTTGGAACAAAGGAACAAGGTGTGAAGAAATTTGACTAGCTCTCGCCATATTTTGCATGTTTCAAAATTCAAATTGTGTTTAGAGTTATCATTCTACCAACTATATATACAAAATTGTAGACCTCTAAAAATTAAGAAAAAAATCCTTCAATTTAAAATATATTCATATATTTACCATGTCTTATAGATTCTTAATTCTGGGTGCAATTATCATATGACCTTAAATTTGATTAATATATCTTCAAGGAAATATATTATGATACAGCTACACCAACAATACACGAATTTAGTTGAAATATTCACATCAGTGCATGAATGGTACAAACATGAGACTAAATGAGAAACCTTTAATTTCTTATGATATTTGTACATTACATACTACAAAATTTTAATTCAAAGTATTGTACATCTTAGAATAAAACTTGTATTGCAAAATTGAGTGTATATGTAATGTTCATGCATAATATTTATCATAGACAACTAATTATTAAAAGGTTTGATAATATCCAGCAATATGTTTTAATTTTTCCAAATCAATATTTATTTTTTTGTGCAGAAATTGAGTGTATATGTAAAGTTCATGCATAAAATTTATCATAGACAACTAATTCTTAAAAGATTTGATAATATCCAACAATATGTTTTAATTTTTCCAAATCAATACATATACATTTTTTTTTGTGCAGATCGAACTCTTGTATATAGTAGTGGAAAAATCATTTTTGCACTATGTTGGATCAAACTTGTATTTTAGGTTTGCAAATTTATGTCTAATCACGTAGTCACTCAAAAATTTGAATTTGAAAACGGGTAAGTAATAATTATACGGTCATATAATTTTGTCTCTTTTAAACTGAAACGTTTTTCGATCTTGCCCATAATTAGGACTTTATCTCGTTTAAGTCTTTGTAAAACATTTTTTTATTAGTTAAACCAACTCAACATTTTGTAGTTGACTTTAGGTGTCACGTCATTCTTTATTGACACGTTGGTATGCCACGTCAGATACAGAGTCCACGTGACCGTTTTGTTTCATTATTAATTTTAGATGTCACATCATCATTATGTTTCATTATTATTTTCTTACATCATAAACGACCAAAATGATGTAGTTTTATTTAGTTGTAAATTATGAAAAATAATGCAATGGTACGATGATGCAACATGCACACACAGACTCTATATCTGATGTGGTATTACGATATGTTAATAAATGTTGACGTGACACCTGAAAACCAGTTATAACTGATTTAGTGGGATTAATTGAAAAAAAGTTATTTATAAGCTGGGCTCAAACAAGACAATTTTTTGTTTTAGAAAAAATGTTAATCCAAGAGAGACAAAATTAACTATTTGACCCATAATTATATAAAAATTAATGCAATGTAGAATGGTTATTAATTTGATGGATCATGAGGATCATTTTTAGTTACCCACCACCAAAATGTGCACAAGTCATTCGGGGCTCTGATCGATCGATGGTTTTTTGTCTCTAGTTCTCTCAAAATGACGTAAAAACACTTATTCAAACTTCATTAAGGCTCTCTGCCTTGTCGAGTAACCTTCGAGCCTCCCCGCCTCACTGGGACTTCATTTAGACTATTAGTCTCACCGAGACTTCATCAAAGCTCCCCGCCTTACCCTTGTAACCAGCTTCAAGTGTCATTGCCTCACCTAGACTTTATTAAGCCTCCCCGTTTTACCTGGTTACCCTTTCTTAATAAGAGAGAAGTATCATGAGGTGAAATATAATTTACATTGAGACACTCGCTCTCAACTCTCTCTCTCTCTAAAAAATTCTCTAGCTTCTTGTGATTTTCGGACAAGATTTTACTCTCAGTCTGATGTAGTGTCCGGAAAACACATATGGTCATATGGGGCCTCCGTTTTTACGCGTTGTCTCGCATAGATAACAAGAAGTCAATATCGTGGACTTCTGCCTTTAGCTTTGCCCCCGAGGGGCCAATCCTCTAGCTAATATGTCCCCAACTTCAACACTTAAAACGTATCTAACTCAATATACCTAACACATGAACAAGAAGAAAACAACATATATATGTAGTGTGGCCGATTTAACTCGTTCAAAAACAACATATGTAGCATCAATATGTTTATTTTTCCCAAATCATCTTCTTCTTTTTTTGTGCAAGCGTCATATAGCGTAGAGGATAAAATCATTCTCGATAAGTAATTTTGTATTATGTCTGATGAAGCTTCATGTATTTTAGGTTTGCAAATTTAATTTTTTACTTTTGCCTTGACATTTACATTACGACCTCTACCAACCATGTAGAATGGTTAAAAATTTGATGGATCATTAAAAGCACATTCTTTGTTTGGAAAGAGAACTAAAAACATAGCACACTACCACTACTACCACAACCACCACCACCATATCCCTAAACAATGAAAAATTTATTTATTTATTTTTGGATGCGATTGTTTTCAATGAAAATGAATATCCCTAATGACAAATTAATTAAGAAGGTTAAATATAGTCCCTTAGGAGAAGACTCAATTATCAAAACACACATCTTATTATAAGAGGTCGTGGGTTCAACTCTTTGAGTCGGGTAAGGAGGGGTGGGGTTTTAAGGGAAAAGTTATCATCTATTGTGTAGCTCAATTGATTTGATCAGCCTTATCAACCTTAGACTCTGATAAATAAGCATGCGTTTTTCGTACATATTTAAAGAGAAATGTAAGCCCGTAAATAGAGCAGGATTTCTATAGAAGAGTCAACGGAACTGCATTTATTGAGTCCACTCCTAGAAAT
>JAYMSZ010002873.1:0-11351 GCA_036897665.1 Pelargonium citronellum
TTGGTTATTAAAGAATATTTCGTAATCATGTGACCAGCACATGTTAACGAAAATAAAATATTCCGTTAGTTTTAACATTTTACACTTTCAATAAAATGATAGGGTAGTTAGTTGTCGACTTTTAAAACATAGGGTGGTCATGTGTTATTGGTCCTAAACAAAGGGGGGTTTACTGTAATTACCCCTAAAAAATATTAAGTCTTGGATGTTTTATAAGCATTTAACTTATTTATTTTTATACAATTATACTCGCATTTTTATTTTGAATCACCAATTTGTATTTGGAGTAATGCTATATGTCTCCACTATTGTACAAAAATACTTGTACAAAGTGATGTGTCATTTAACTAGGTATGACACATAATTATTTTTTATGATGACTTGGACGAATCAAAATTTGTCAAGTGTACAATATGTCTTATAAACCGGGCGCTCCGCACCAAAAATTCATAGGAGGACAATGGTAACACATATGTAAGGTTATTATTCATATAAACTTAATATTAAACCAGAATAAATAAGAATTATATTTTGTCACATAAGATGCCGCATAAAATTTGAGATAAATAACATTTTTCTTTATATTTGCTTTACGTTTAAACTAGCTATTTTGCTATTTTGATCTTTTTTTGATAGATTTGTATTGGCTTTACATATTTTAGTTCATTTTCTGCAATGAGGAGACAATGCGATTGAAACATATTCACCATAAGTGTAAAGATTATCATTCCCTTGTCATCTATTGGAATTTAGATAGTTACTGAAAAAGAGAAAGAGTTCTACAGGAAGCTCTAAACAGAAGATCAAGTAAATAGAGGTATACTTGTAGTCTTCACGAGACACGTACAGAAATTATGTGATGGAAAATGAGGTGAAGAATGAATTCCATTTTCTAAAAACCAACTTTCAAGCACTTGGAAGAGAGTGTTTGGTTGAGTTACAAGTACGTTTGCAAATTCGAAATTTAAGAGAAAATCACTCAATTTGACTCTAACATGTCTTCCCGAGATTCCTATTAGAAGATGGCACGTTGCAAAGTGCTAACGTCATCTTTCAAGCCCACCTGAGAATAGTTCATTAAAATCGATAGAATCTTCTCGTTGCTTTACCATTACAGTAAAAACATACATGCACATTCTAATTTTACATTTTACATATATTTGCATACCCATAAATTTATAACCTTAGGTTCTTATCTCAATAGTATTTGTTAATCTTCATGCTTAAAATAACCCAAACAGTCGATCTAAATCCATCCAAAACAAACCAAACAAAACCAACTCAGATAATTTACAAGTAGGAGTTTTAGTTTTTGTTGGCGATATCAACGCAAGCTGAGAAGTTCGAGTCAAATGGAGTAGGAGGGTAATACTGTACTATATATCTTCTAAATTAAATATCATTTGCAGCAAGAATTGTCCCTATTATATCAACATCTAACATTGCAAAAATCTAATCAACAAATGCAGCACGTTATACGAAACTAATACTGATAACATCATCTAACTCAGGGTAGAGCAGAGCAGCAAAAAAAATGAAATTCCCGCACATTAAAAAACATGCAACATCTGCGGGCTCTTCATAAGACAGGTTCTATATCCTTAAAGACATTTATAATAAACATATGTAAGATCAAATTTGGTTGTTATGAGTAGCTTATAGAGGGTGGGGACAGAGGAGTACCCATGAGGCCCTGGCAGTGAAATCCTGAGCCATTAGTATGTTCTAAACATCTTCATCTAGAAGACATGCCTAATCCTAGTAATAATGTACATAATCATTTCCAAAAGGAGCCAAATACCTGAGGTGTTGTGCCTACATTCACTTGCGCTTTTTGCACACATAAGATACAATCACCAATGACCTCTTCAAAGTCCCTTTTCGAATGACCATTTGAGAGAAGTCATTGTCTTGGTACTGGTGGCGTTGTTGACTGCTGGCTTTGCCCATAGAAGCCAATTCCCGGTGGTCGATAATATCCTCCAGTGGCTGGCTGTAGCTGTGGCTGTGATTGTGACTGTGACTGAGGCTGAGACTGTGGCTGCTGTGGTGGCTGAGTAGGCCTAGCCAAACCCATAGCAATATGTGGAAGCATGGGTGGTGGAGGCGGCAGTGTATTTGCAGCATATCCGTAAGGCATTGCTCCCATCATGAGGCCACCAGATTGGACAAATTGATTGGCTTGAGGATTTGCATTAGTCTGTTGGGGTGCATACTGTGCTTGCATCTGATTGCCTTGGGACATGGGCTGCATGGTTGTGGATGATGGAAGTGAGCCGTTCGTCATTTGCTGCTGTTGTAAAGGGGTGTAATAGGCTGAGCTGCTCATGTCAGAATTGCCAGCTTCAGAAACAGCCATTGGATTGTCATGTTTGGCCCGCTTTTCTGGGGGGAACGGAGGTAAACCAGTAGTAAAACCAGCTGATGTTAAGCCACCATTCTTAGAGGCAGCTTCTTCTGCAACGAGGGACGAAAGGACTGAGGTAAGCATCTGTGCAGATGATGCAGACGCAGCAAGCTTCGCAGCAACAGCAGCAGCCGCTGATCTCTTGTTCTCTTCCTCGCTAGTTTTCAAAGATGCAAAAGAAACCACAGGCTGGGCATGAGGAGGCTGAGGTGAGATACTGCTTGGTTGAACTGAAGGCAAGATCTGATCTAGCACCCTAGTAACTTCAGCCGATGGGTTAGAGGCGGTGGGCAGGGGAGCAGGAAAAGATGCAGGGGCAAGCCTCATCTTTATGTTGCTCACTTGTTCAATCCGATGTCGAGCAACCTACACATCAGTAAATAATGATCATCCAACAAAAGTTTCTGGTAAATATCAACTACGTAGTACCCATTATAATTATAAATCACTCCTATAAACATAAAACATGGTAAAAAAACATAAGGTAGTGCTTGGATTAAAATTTATGTTCAGGAATGGAAATGAGATTCTCAATCTTCATGTTTGGATTATGGCTTTCGGTCATGAAAATGGTCATTTCAATCCAAACACAACCTAACTGGTAAGGGCATATCATCACGAGATAAACTGTGTTATTTGCAAATGCAAACTATAGAAAGACATGTATGTCATGTCACAACATAGAAAAGCACGGAACCCTTTCGTTGAACAAAAAAGCCACAGATCTATGAGCAAAATCATGAATGTACACCAGCATACTTCATGTGTGTCTGTGTGCACACGCATGTGAGTTCAAATGTACATTCAGCAGATACATAAGATAAGTATCAGCTGTAAATTACTTTGATAGGAAGCAAAACAGCAACATCAGTACAATATATGAATGACTACACTATTGATCTTAGAGTTGCTGTTGCTGGTTCTTAAAGCAGATTATTATATTAATAAAATAAGTGCAGATGCCAGGGATTTACATGTGTCCAAAAGAAGATACATGGATAAAAAGATTAAAACCCCAAATGGTCCCTAAGCTTTCAGCTTTACCCCAATGTAACCCCTGGACCATTTTTAATCTCTGAATAATCCTTCACTTTCATGTGTTGGACCAAAATGGTAATTGCTGTTGGTCTCAACAAGTTTATAACGCTAGCGTGTGCATCCAAAGAAATCCAATTGACCAAATAACAGGGGACTCCTTTATTTCTTTAGTAAAGGTAAAAGTAGACCTTACACCACGGTAGCTCTTATAGTTGAAAAGGAGTAAGATTTGATGATGTGGCAATAAAAAACATTTACTATTTTCTAGAGTGGCACTAAATAAGTAAAAATATGTAAAAACAACTTTTTAAAAGTCGTGTCAATCTATAAATGAATAACTTGTTTTATTCGTTTTCCCCCCTTCACCAAAGAGCTCCTCCACTTCGCTTCTTCCCCAATCATGAAATTCTCAATTTCTAGGTTGAAGATTGTCTATTGGGATGTCAGTTGAGGATTGTCTATTAGAATAGGGAATCACTAAAGTTTTTACTATTACAGTTGAAGAGGGTACCCATATCTGCAATAGCTTCAGGGTCTTGTTTTAGTACAAGTGGGCGTGTTCTTTATGAATTTAGGAGTGCTATAACTCATACGTCAGCAAAATCTTTAATACACACTCAAAATTGGCTTCGACATGCAATTGATGAACTGGTGAATAAGAAAGAAGACTGGGATGTGTTACTTACAATTGAAGAGGGTAATGTAGTTTGTTTAGCTTTCTTTCTTCTTCTTTTTTCTTCTTCTTTTTTTTTTTTTGGTTATTTATTAGAGTTTGATAAGTAGTTGTTATCATATATGATATATGTAAGCTATAAGCTTCTTGAATTTTCATACATTACCCAATCATTGAATGAATGCTGTAATTTGAGGAATTTGAATTTTAATAGTTAGCTATATTTGTAAGCTATAAGCTTATTTTGGTTGTTAGATGGATTGGAGTACTAGGTGATGTATGTAGGCTATAAGCATATTTTGGTAATGTGCTTAGTGCTTACTTTTGGTGTTGTTTATAATGTCTATAGACAGGGGATGTTTATGTGTTCTTATTTTGGTGAAGTTGTTGGTTTTGTTATTATTGTGATGATGCTCTAGGTCTTTTTTGTAATGTTTATTTTGGTTATTATATGGTTTGTCTTGTGTCAAAAGTTTGGATATTTGGATAGTATCCATTATCCGAAATAATTTTGAATTTGGATACAAATGCTATCCATTTTTTTTTTTTTTTTTGCAGGACTTAGGTAAGGATTTTTTACTATCCGCATCCAAAATCCATTTGCACATCCCTAATTGCAACTGCTCTATAGAAACACAGAAATATGCGTTCAACTCTATTCCAAACCAAAAGCCTAAGTAGACGTGTTCAACTAATATATTCATTGACTCCGCATTCTTTTTATGTGGGACTCCCCCTCAGGTGTAGGATGGACAATGTGGGCCATACGCGTGCTCCAAGAATCATTGAAGCAACACAAAACAAGCTTGGATATCAAGTTAAGCTTAAATCCAAAAATCTAAGCATGCAAGTTTAGAGTTCAAGTAAGAGATAAATGGCTAATAAGGGATACTTGATTAGTGAGTACATTCAAAATAAAACAATTCAATCAACTGAAGATTAGATGATGGCAAGAAAATTGATCTTTCTTGGTGCAAATGGACATTTTGTTAAAACTTCTTTGAAAATATTGATATTGTTTTTATTATTTTTATATCATAATTATTTTAGTTTGATTTTTTAAAACCAATAAGGATCCAATACCAGAGGGCAGGTACAACCAAATCAAATTGTATTGGGTTGAATGGTACACTGTTTAACAATAACAAAGTTGCACCCTAAGATTTATATGTTTTATCTAAGGTACCGTTTGGATTAGGAATTTTGGTTTGGGAATGGCAATGAGAATGGGAATCATTCCCATTCCCATCAAAATTCTAATCCAAACGCAACCTAACTCCTTAGTCATACGATCTTTATTATGGTTGGATGGCAAAAACTAATGTTTTAGTTGGCACAGGTCGGTGACCTGGCAGACCTCAGGATTTGGGGAAGGAGGGAAGGCTACCAGCATTGTGCATCCCTCCCCATTGGAGCCATAACAGAACTAATTGATACATGTACACCATCCATGAGCAGCAATCACTTCCACAGTGAATATAATAAGGCAACTTATCTTACTTGCAATTGATTACGCAGATGCTCCAGCTTTGATTCCTGTTAAAATCCAGATCATTAAGCGGTCATTACATGATGTGTTCTATAATGCAACTGCAAGCTTGAGAAAACATGACTAAAACATAGCAGTACCTGATCCTGAAGTGCTTCTTTAAGCTGGGATACCAATGCATCTCTAGACATTTCAGCGCTTTCAAGTTGCCCAACACATTGCTGAAGGACATTTTCCTGCTCTCGGAGTTCATCCAACATTGCAGACCCCAGCTGTTGTCCTGATTCATATAAAATATATTAATAAAAAATTAGAGAGAGAAAGAAGAGGAAGAAGTGAGGGGAGCAATTATGTAAAGTCAGAGAAAAATACAGCATAGAGATAATAAACTTGGCTAGTCAGACGCACTCAAATGTTTACAATGAAACTCTAATCAAGGCACTCAAATGTTTAACTATTTGCCTAACTATCCTCCAAATACTAGCACATCATTTTTTTAATTTTACATGTCACAGACCATATGACCAAAACACCATTACATATTGAGGTTTTTTTCCATACAGTTCTGTTGAAGTGGTGACCAAAGTCCCACATTGAAAAAATATAAAATAAAGGAGCTACAAATAATGATGGAAGTGAAACTCTACTAACAAAGTTTTCCTTTTAGTAGCAAAAGCCCAAACCATTTTATGTACCCGATTATTGAAATTTCACTAGGTATCATAGCTGATTATGACCCAGGTTGGGCCAAATTGTGTTGATTCCCTGTAAATACCCTAAAGTGTCGGGATCAAGAAAAGATCTTCCTCGCAACCTAGCCCCGCAACCCTTAAGTGGTCCCCGTTTTGTAAATGTAAGTAGTTAAATTATCAATATTTTAAACTAAATATCACAATTATACTTCTAATACATATTCATCTGAGTGTATCTTTATACCTTTCTTTAGAATATTTGCAGCTTTTGTAGAAAAAGCTACTTTAAGATTTTGGAATTGCGTGAAAAATGACATTAAATATGTGACATGTGTTAGGGAAGTCCTGAACCGAACAGAACAAGAGACCTTCCAGTGTTGAAAAAAGCAAGAAGTCTCCAAGTGCCAAATAGAGCAGAAAATCCCCAAGGGCCAAAGATAACAGAAAACCCAGAAGGGTCTGACATATTGGAAAACCCCAAGGCTGGCCCAAACAGACCTAGGGGCATTAAGCCCAGCTAGTTGAAGTAAGCATGTTACATGTATAATGGGTCCTAATAAGGAACTCATCTGAAGGATGACCATACCAGAAGGGCACTGCAAGTGATCTATGAAGGAGAAATTCTTATGGGGCAAAAAAATCCAAAAAGAAAGTAACGGAAACCTAAATCTACAAAGAAAAGGTCACTTAGAAACCCAAATACTTGGAACTTAATAAAATTATAAATATGGATATATAATCAATGTATGAATCAAGCTCTAATAATTACCACTAGTGCTCTACAGCTCCTTATAATTAATTGATGACTAAGGACTGGCTCGAGCACCGGATTGGTCTTGAATAAAAAACTTAACTCATGGACCTTGTTTTGCAGGTTCTCCATATGAGCAATTTGAAAAGACTAGGATTTTAATATATCAGCTAGGTCAAATGGGGACAATTCTATAACCGCAATGTTGGAAAGGTAAACGGAAAAGGGGTCCAACCCTGTTTGCGTTCCTGAAGTTTCTAGTTAAACAATCTTTCAGACAGCCGTCACTTTGTCTAGCATTGTTTTGAGCATACAAGAAACAATCATACAGTAACAACTTTTATGATATTTAGCATAATCACTATTAACCTAATTGATTTTAACAATTAGCTAAACAAACTAAATTGACCTTCCAAAAATAAGATTGAACAATAATAGGAACAAATGACATGTCAGCAACGGCGGAGCTAGGGGCGGACGTAGTAGGTATTGGCCCATGCTGGCCTCCTAAAACTCTATTACATACTAGTGAAATTCAAAAAGTTCAACAAAAATGCCTCCGCCACAAGGTAGTGATGCCCTCCTTTAACTTAGAGAGGTCCTGAAGTCTATCCTTTTTAATGTCAATTTTTTTAATTGAAGAATTTTATGCCCCTCTCGATCAAAATTTGCTCTGCCACTGCATATCAGCCTTGGTAAGTAACATGTAGCATGCACACCTAGTTTGGGGGGGAATAGAATATTCGACATTAGTACATTACTTTCAAAAATCTTACCTGGAGTTGAGTTATGTTCTAAATCTTCCTCAATTCGACCCACATGACTAATAGCAGCATTACACTTGTTCAAGACAGTTTCCTCATTCAGATGTTCATCATAGACAGGTTGAAATGCAGTAACTATCTTTTCAGGCAGACCTCCAATAAACAATTTCTGAAAATAAGATGGACAAGCACAAACATGCAATATCACAATACTGTCAATACATGAAATAAATTATTTATAAAAATAAAAAAACAAAATAAAAAAATAAAAAACGTAGCACAAATCACAAAGTAAAACTGCTAAATGCTTACCACTCTTACTGACTGAGAGTCCTTCTTCAATACTTTGATTGAATTCGAACTCTTTCCATTGCTAAGCAATACAGAAGGAAGATCCTTACCCAGCAGGTCATCTTTCAGACTCTGACCCCGAGAACCAAAGACTTTCCTTTCTTCCCATATGCCAACCTGAACAATCATGGTACCAATAAAACCAACATGCTTACACAAAAAGAAGGATCAATCAATAACGAACTGGCAAACAAAAAGCAGAGTCGCAATGAAGAACAGCCAGTTAGCTGTTTCCAGACTTCTACCTTATAACGAATATGAAATGTCAAAAGAAGAATTAAGAGTATTCAGGATATACCAGTCTCATTACTGCTTTCTTTACATCCTCACCGCCAGTTCCATATACATGCTTAAGAGATGAAGGTAGAACTTTCCAGAATTCATTCACAAATTCATTACCCTTTCGTCTACTAACTTGCAAAATGTCATTAGCCAAATTCAGAAAAGATATGCATTGCTCTATCTGTGCTGAGTTGAACAATTTATCCCATGTCTCAACAATCTGTTTAGCTTTCTTCCGGTGGGAAATACACCACTTAGACAATGCTGACGTGTGTTCAAGGATAAACACACCGTGATATCAATGAAGAAAAACTCAAATGAAATAATAAAAAGGTGCAAATGTGTCTGGAGGCTCATGACTTCAAATCAATTGATCTTAAGATATTATACATGAGAAAAATTCAAACAATATTCTTCATTCTTCAAACTTACTGAGTTGCTGATAAGAAAATCATGTTGAGTTATATGTCACATTCTAGTGTTTGCTAACAGTACCAACTACATACAGCCTTCTCAATGAACCAAGTGCTAGAGGAAATAAATAACTGGAGTCTTTAATAAAAATAAATAAATAATAAATAAATAAATAAGATGCGCTGGAATACATTTAGCAATATGCATATACTTAATGAATGGTAGCAACACAAAATATAATTTTACAAGACATATTAAATGTAGACATAACAATCTGGACTGGTACTATATCGAGAACCTGTGCAAATTGAATTTTGAATGATAACAGTAATTACATGTAGTATAAGACAAAAACTAGCTGCATGACAAATTCATGCTGACATACCCATATAAGAGAAGAAAACGAGCAGGATACATACGAGAAACCTCATTCATAGCATAATAACATTTCAAGAGTGGCTATAAATCAGTAAAACGGTTGACAATAAAATAAAATAAAACAACTGCCAGCAAAAACACCTAAAATCAATTCCCAACAGATCAGCACTTTCAACCACAGTAAAACTAAGAGGTTCTCAGATCATAATCAAATATAAATTTGGGCATTCATAAGAAAGGATACATTCGATGCTGTGTTGTGTGTTGTTTAGCTTTGACAACTTCTCAGATAATACTAGTCCATCAAAAGCTTCGTTGCTCATCCTGAACTTTCACTTTCACATATCCCTTGGCAATATCTAAAATGAATAACAAAATAAATAAAAAAAGGTGTAACAGTAAAACAAACTAAAAAAGTGTAAAATCTAAAAGAACATTATAAATACTTGGAAGATATTTTGATCTTTTCTGATTCAAATAGGTAATAAACTAAAATAAAATAAAAGATCACTGGGATATATGAGATACAATGGATCTGTCAACAAAGGTTACTGCAATAGTTTATATTATTGCCACACTATATGCCGACAACAGTGGCCACTTAACTAGATCTTGTTTAGAAAAACTTGATCCCTCATTCTTTCTGCAATTGGTTACACTTTGAACACAAACCCTGAAGAAAGGATTCCATCTTTCTTAGTCTTACATGACTGAAGCATCAAACATGGGATTCCTAGACAGACATCAGTTCAACCTTTCACTTTTCATATTTACATCAAGTTTCACATTTTGCAATGTTTTTTCCGTATGGAATTAGCTATCCACATACGTGGCATGGGCACAAATAAAAGATACCGGGCACATCCCGAGGACACAATTATTATAAAACCAAAGACACAACATGTTAAGAATATGTTCTATAAAAATGATAGTTTATACATACTTTTGCTATATTATTGCGATATAATTTATACTAACTCGTTATAGTAAATATTGAATAAGGAAACATTAGCATCCTTAACAATTTTAAAATCAAAATCTAAAAAAGTAGAGAGATGGCAGGCTAGATGATGAGATTAAGATCACTGAAAGACCAGAGCTTTGATTAAATTTACTTCTTTTTTTAAATATGCGAGTGTAAAAGATATAAGAGGCTAGGGTTTTGTAAATGTATAGAGTTGGAGAAGATGAAATGTTACAAAAAGTCAAAAACTGTATGAATTACAATCAATTTCCTTAAATTGTATGTGTGTGTACGAGTGTTTGTAAGTAAATGAGTAAGGATTTTACATTCGCTCACGTGTTTCACTATGTTCATTTGCGCATTCTACAATCTCGAAAACGTGTTCAATCAATGTTTAAAAAATGGGGGACATGTAAGGTTCGAACATGAGTCCAATCGAAGTTTTTATTAAAAAGAAAAAAACTGGGGCACACATAGAATCAAGTGTCCAACACATGTCTGGATATCGGTTATGTGCCGGACACGTCTATGCCGAAAAATAGAGTGTACATGCATTATAATTTTCCATTGTTCAATATCTTTAAGTCAGAATTGAATATAACATTTCAAATAACACTCTGTGCACTAGTCCTTTAAATTTATTCACACTGATTTGACAACAAATAACTTCTTCAATCTTGCAATATGCATAAACCATATCTAAGCATGCAAAGCAATGAATTCCCATTTCAAAAACATCTCCAAAGCACTAATTATATCTGATCTTACTTTTGAAAAAGCCCACTTGAAGCGGAGCAAAGCCCAAAGCCCCAACTTAGCTTCATTTTTCATGAAGCTCCAAAAAGCCCACACTTTTGGGAATTTTATCAACAAAAAAAAACAAAGCCCATTCTTTTAGGATTTTTTAGCCAACTCGCTATAACTTTAAATGTATCATGCTTTATTGAATAACTACTAAAGAGGCCTACTAAAATGTTTCAACATGAAAAAGAAATCACACAACGTAATCAACCCTCTTCTCCTCCCTCACTCCCTCAACATCTACGTTATAGGAAAAAATCAACCGCTGCCACAAATTATAAAATGCTTCAACTTCGAGACTAGGACGATTAAGATAATGGATTGAAGAGGGCTCATCAAATGAGGAA
>JAYMSZ010002874.1:0-11348 GCA_036897665.1 Pelargonium citronellum
GTTTAGATTTAGGTTGATTTTTGCTTTCTAGATTGTTCTAAAAATTGAACTTTGGAAAGTTTAGGGTAGCCACACGTAACAAAAAAATAGTTTAGGATATCCAGAATTAAAAGGGTTATAGTTTAGAGAAGGTACGTGTAATTATTCCTTAATAATATGAATATGAAAATTTTGATTCCTTAATTAGAGTTTGGGTGCCCTGTACGACTTGTCGTTTAGGTGAGTGGGACCAAGGGGATCACAGAAAGCTCTGGTGTGGGTCCAACATCAACATCATGAGATGAACCGACGAGATCTCGCGGATTGCGTTTTCGAGTATGAGGTGCGGCTCGCAGGCCCCACCGTCTGCGACATGGGACACGTGGCGGACGGAGGAGGAAAGCAGACACGTGGGGGAAGATATGTCAGAGAAGGCGACACGACAGTCGATAAAAAATCGAACATTTGGTTCATCGCATGCCGAGTCTTCCGACACCTCCTCGTAGGTCGTTTCTGCTTCTCCTTCTCTCATTTCTATTCCATGTCTCCTCTCTGGTTTGGACTTTGGACCTCTTCTTCTTGTTATTCACGGATCTGCCACTACCGATGCTACACTGCCAACCACATTATTCACTCTCCAAGATTTTTGTCTATCGTAATTGATAATGATAATAGACTTCGGTCTCTTTCATTAAAATTCACAAAGCATCCTATGA
The DNA here is from genome assembly GCA_036897665.1 of Pelargonium citronellum. Taxonomy (NCBI): domain Eukaryota; kingdom Viridiplantae; phylum Streptophyta; class Magnoliopsida; order Geraniales; family Geraniaceae; genus Pelargonium; species Pelargonium citronellum. The sequence goes on from JAYMSZ010002874.1 coordinate 696, forward strand.
ACATTGAAATACCATTCAGCAGGTTAATAAACACATAATAGAGTACAACACGTCAACTAAATCAACCACGTTGACACGATTATAATATATGCATGATATAAACAACACGTTTGACACAATATGATGCAACACGTTCGACACATAATTAAAATTAATTTACAATTATATCATTAAGTGAAAATGTTAGACGTTCCAGCATGATTAATAAACATGTTGGGTTTTCCAACACGATATAGTTACAAAATGTGTGAGTCTCATACTTGTTAACTTTGTGTCGTGTTACAACACGAATTGCCAACTCTAACCACATATACATGTTAATGTTGGAATGTCTTCTTATATCTCATCCGATGTCTAGATTTAATATTCATTGTGTCGCAAAATGAGTGTCTACTTTTTAAATATTATGAAGATTAATGATGAGTTAATTAGAGCTACATTTTTATCTTATATTGTCATGCATCCTTGTAATAACAAGCTTAACAAATTCAAATGAATTTGTCTTAAAGATATTGCAAATATTTTACACAACGTAAAGAAAATATTTAATTCCATACGAATAAACATATCGGTATTTTTGCGGATTAGAGTTGCAAAAATATGCCCCGACTATTTTTTTTTTATCAGTCATTATAGATATGTGGATTGGATGACTTGTGCATTTTGCATAGATTTCAGCTCTAACTTTTTCTTCAAGTTACACTATTGATAGGTTTCGTACATTGAACTAGAGGTGACAATTTTTGGATCAGTTCGGGGTGCTAAAGCTAATCCGAACCCGACTCGAAGGGACTCCGAGTTCATTCGGTTTTTGAGTCTCAAATCGAGTCGATTTTCACTTGTTAGGCTTAAAATGTGTGAGATTGCCCAACCCATCTCTAAAATTCAAAAGATTAGTTGGTCAAATTAGATCAAGTTAAAGTCGGATTAGATTTTAGAAGACCGCATGTTCGAGTCTAAATTGTCGGCTCTACGTTGAACCGCTCGCCGCCCTTTGAAAAGAGGGAGAATATTAGACCGTTGAACTCATATGAACCTCCTTTTTGCAGAAGAGATTCCTAGTTCCAACACATTCCCTTGTTACTTGAAAAAAGTGAGGACATAAAGACAGACAACAAAGCACTTACTATTTACTTAACAATACTATTATAGTGATGACTGATGACCATAACCAAAGCTACATTTAAATATGAACAAAGCAAATCAGAATTCAGACATCAGAACAGAAAAGATTACCTTTGTGTGATTCTCTTTCAGCTTTTTGGAGTCGCACTTAGGCTTAAGGCGCACACAACATTTCACTTAAGAATAGGTTTCATCTCCTTGGCATAGATGAAAAATCCAACATATCAATACAACCATTCTATACAGCAGTGTTTTATGGGAAATTAAGCCGCTCGAGAGTCCTACCAGGCCGAGTGAGAGGACTTACTTGCAAGGCTTCACGAGAGTTCTGCCAGGCCGCTCGAGAGTTTTGCAAGGCCGTGCGAGAGGGCTTGAACCCTAAAAAAGCATGGTTGGTCTCATGTGACCACAAGTCAATACAAAAGGAACAAACAATTGGTTTAGAACTACCCAAATTGATCATTTGGTGAAGAAAAAAAGGTCATAGGATCTTGATGATAAAGGGATTATTCGTTCATCAACTCACTGACCAGTAATGCTCGACTTTTAATCAACATTATAAGGCATGTGTCTATGCAAAGAAATGACCAAACCATAGAGGAGTGCAACATTAGTAGAGCACAGTAGAGCAATATATTATCAAGCAAGCATCATTTATAACAGCCGAATTCGTCATCTTTGTGATCAATTATCTAGCGACAATTTACTATATCAAAAACTATATTCTACCGAGAGTACAAACAATTCCAGTAAGCATTACAAACAATTCCAGTAAGCATTTCAAGCGTGTGAAGTGATCCTCCAAATAGAAATGAAATCAAATAAAATCTTAGGATCCCATTACAAGCTGCAGGGAAAGGTTAAACGTGTTATCTAATTAAACCAATCTAAAAGAAACAAACATATCATGAAAAAGATCATAGTTTAAAAGTTATGAATATGGAAACAGGATATCACATCTCAACAAAGACTTTAAAGTGAACAATGCCAAAGAAGTTGAATTCAGATCAAAAGAGAAATAAAATACCTTAAAAGTCATGCTAAGTTGGTGAGTACATATCCATATGAACATATGATTAGTGAATTCACTACTACATGTAGTAAGTTACTCAAGTCTCAACTCTCAATTAAACCTCCATTACCACATTTGCAAGTCATCCAAAGACTTGCCACCAAATCACAAAAGAGCGCAAACAAACAAACCAATATGCTAATTTGGTCGATACATAATCCATATCATTAGTTAATTCACTACTAAATGTTGAAAGTTACCAAATCTGCAAGTAATCCAAAGCCGCCGCCTAATCATAAAAGAGCACAAACAAACCAATATGCAACATGAAAATCTTTGTTCAAATGCAAATATGATTCCTTTTATTGATACAACAAAGTATGTTTTCCAATTTAGGAAAAGTAATCCTTCCAATAAACATCATTGCCAACTCAACTATATTCAAATAAAATGGCAAACATAAGCATTAAAGGACACAATAAAGCACATAAAATCTCATATTGGCAAAACAACAAACACTTGGTGGGCATGATCAGTTCTTCAACAACAACAAATCTCCTTCAACCTATCCGCAGCTGATTCATCCACCGAATACTGTAAAACAAAAGAAAACCCAAATGGGTCCACAAATCAACATCACAAAACCCAAAAAAGACGTGAATTTTCAGATACAAATACACCATCACATACACAGAAAAAGCAAATGTGCCACAAAAAATATACGAAATTAGACCCAGAGAAAAAGGAGGGAGAGAGAGGATGTTGACCTTCTTGAGGATCCAGAGAGAGTGGTTATAGGTTCTGCGAAAGATTTCATCGAGCGCTTGAGTATCGGCGGCGTCGACCTCTCTGTAGTTGACGAAGTTTTCGCGAAAGTACTTGGCGTAGTAAGGCCTCGAGTCCTTGGGCAACCGCCGCACCAATCTCAGGACTTCACCGTATATTCTCAGCGCCTTCTCCATTTCTTCTCCGACCAACGATCAAAATCAGATTTTGATTTTCTGAGATTTTGCTCTGTTCTGTTTGCTCAGTTCTTCGAAATTGGAGTGAGGCTCGCATGGGAATGGGCCTTTAAATGGGCCGGAAGCCTGAAATCAAATAAATGGGCCGAAAGCCCAAAAATTATTAAAAAAAATTGGAGATGCGGGGTATCGATCCCCGTACCTCTCGCATGCTAAGCGAGCGCTCTACCATCTGAGCTACATCCCCATACTTTTTATTTAAATCATAGTAACAATTTATTTTAAACAATTTAATAATTTATGAGATAAGTACATTTTTGTGTTTTTAAATTTAGTATTGACGGATAACAATCCCTAAATTACTAGCGCGGTACGTCCGAATTGTAAGTTACTATTTATTAGTGTATTTTCTTATAAATTAGTGCTAATTGGTTGATTGTGATGAATCTAACATGACTTATGAGATTGATAATTATTTGTCTCATCCAATAAAACACATCATCATTTGTATCCCTCTTGCTTTTGCGTATATTTGGCTAGTTGGGATCAACAACTAGGATAACTAAAGTTTTTAATGTAATATGATAGAGAAAAAAATCAAAATCAAAATCAAATTAATAAAATGATAATAGGTTATTAATTGCTCGTTCGCATCTCAACTATATATTTAGCAACTAATTTTGAACTTGATAGACCGAAAGACACAAATGATATTGTAAAAATTATAGCATATGTAATTCTAGACGTCTCCACCTAGCCAAAGAGGCACAACACCAATAATGTTGGATGTCTCGTCATATTATTCATATGAGACATTTTGGGGTTGAGACTTTTTTTTCTTCTTCTTCTTAACCATGAGGTTTTTAGAGCGGATCTAAGATTAACACATGGTTAACACTTTTAGGATAATCCAAAATTTAGTTGGATCCACAAAGACCACAAAACTTTTCTTACAAAATTTTAACGCAACTTCATGAAATACGAATTTGAGATCTTCGATTAAACTAGAATAACCCTTTACCAGTTAACCCACATACTTGGTGGTGAAATTTCTTATTTGTACATGAGGGAAAAAGCTACCCTACATAACAATACCAAATGATCAAATGGTAAGGTCTATTTGGGTGGACAAAGTTTAGAGGCAATGGTAACCCAACAAGCACTGGGCTCTTGCAAAAATCAAAAATCAACTTCTTAAAAAGGAATTGCTGGAAGTTGTCTTCATTAAATAACCATTCACTAGTGTATTCTAATAGTTTGATTGTGATTAATATGATATGACTTATAAGATAAATAATTATTTGTCCCATCAAATAATACACATATTGTTTTTGTTTGGGGAGCTTACTTATAAAATACATATTGATTTTGCTTATATTAGAATACATAGCTTGAGTTTTTTTAAGTTATCTGTACTATAAAGAAAAAGAAAAGAAATCTCAATAAAATGATTGTACTAGTATTTATATACATCTCAATCAAATAAAAAAACGATAATAAATTATTAATTACTTATTCGCGTCTCAACTACATATCTAGTAACTAATTTTGAACTTGACGCACCAACCATCACAAATATATGGTTGCACCACAAAAGGGGCATGCATGAGGGAAAAAGCCTAGCCTACATAACAATGTCAAATGATCAAATAGTAAGGTCTATTTGGATAGACTGAGAGTTGAGAGACTGTTTGTGTGATTTTTGCTCCATGTTACTGTGCATGACAAGTGATGGACAGGATTAGGGGTGAGCAAAAACCGGCCGTGAACCGGTAGACCGCTTAAACCGTCCGCAAAAATAACCGTTTTAATCCGGTCCGTTGAAACCGGCTACAGTAACGGCCGGCTTGGTGTTGAACCGCTCAATAATCAAACGGTTCGCGGATTTTGATTCCTTGCTTCGCGGGTCAACCCGCCCACCCGCCTCCATGTAGTATATATATATATTTTTTACATTTTGGAACCCTAATGCATACCTCCTTCCTCTGTCCGCCTCCTTCCTCTGTTGGAGCTGAAGATGCTCCAGCATCTCAGCAGCTCCACTATCCCTAATTCATGCAAATGGTTCCTCTTGTGCTTGGAAAATTTTCGTGATTCAAGGATTTGATCACTCTTTGTCTCAAAATCTTCCCTATAAATAGATGTATATTTTCTGTGTTTGTTCATATGTTCTGTGTTTGTTCACTTCTTCGATTTTTCTTTGAGAGTTCTGTGTTATTCGTTTCTGTGAGAGATCTGTGTTCTTCGTTTCTGTTATGGAGAACACTGAGCAAGATCAAGCATCTCAAGTGATTTCAGGAGCAGATCAGGTTCGTTTATGTTAGTGAATGTTTTTTTTCTTCGTTTAATCATGGATTTGAAGATTCAAAATTAGGGTTTTCTGGGTTTGGGGTTAAATTTGTTGTTTCTGTTTCGATTTTCAGTTGTATGTTTCTGTTAAATTTGTTAAATATAATTGCATGTTTCTGAGTTTCTTAAATTTGTTAAATTTAAATTTAATTGCATGTTTCTGGGTTTGGGTTTTTCAATTGCATGTTTCTGTTAATTGCATGTTTCTGGGTTTCTTAAATTTGTTAAATTTAAATTTAATTGCATGTTTCTGGGTTTGGGGTTTTCAATTGCATGTTTCTGTTTTTTGTTTTTTTGATCAATAATAGGTACTTAATACAAGTATAAAGATAGAAGACAAGTACAGAGCCTCTGATCTAGAAAGCAAAAAGAAACTAAATTTAAAGAGCAGAAAAACAATTGTTTATAAAACTTGAAAGATTGAAATGGGTTGTTTCTGTTGTTTCTGTTGTTTCTGTTTCAATTTTCAATTGGATTTTAAATTTGTTGTTTCTGAGTTATGAACTTTGAATTTGATACATACTAAATTTGTTGTTTCTGAGTTATTAACTTTGAATTTGTTGTTAGTGTTTCAGTTTTATAGCACTTTCAGTTTCATACATACTAAGTGTTTCAGTTATAAATTGACATAAATTTGTTGTTTCTGTTTAGATTTTCAATTGGATTTTTTAGTTGTCCTGCATCATATGCATGGTTCTGTCAATTTTATGAATCTGATTTGAATCTGATGTATTAATCTGATTCATTGTCACTATTTGTTCAAGGTACAAATTGAAACCCGGAGTGTTTTAGGGACCAAGAGGAAGAGGGTGGATGTTGATGGCAAGGAGCATACGTTATCGGGCAGGAAGCGTACATCGGAGGTATGGAAGGTATTCACTCTACCTGTGCATGATAAGGATAGTGATAAATTTTATTCAACTTGCATGTATTGTGGGAAAAAATATGTTGTTGATGTTAATAATAGTGGGACTTCAACTTTATTAACTCATAAGAGAAAATGTAAGGACATTCCTAATAATAAGGTAGATCCTACTCAATCGAAATTAGTCTTTAAAGGGGGGGAAGGGTCAGTGTTAAATAACTGGACATTTAATCAAGTCAATTGTAGGGATGCTCTAATCAACATGCTGATTCTTAATGAGTTGCCATTTAGGTTTGTTGAGAGTGAAGGATTTAGGTTGTTTTTGGAGGCAATATGTCCTATGTTTGTTGTTCCGTCTCGTTTTACAATTAATAGGGATGTTGCTAGACTGTTTAAGAAAGAAAAAGGTTTGCTGAAAAATTACCTTAGGTTTAATAAGCCTAGGGTTTGTTTAACGACTGACACTTGGACATCGGTTCAACAGATAAATTACATGTGTTTGACATTGCATTTTATAGACACTGATTGGATTTTACACAAAAAAATTATCAATTTCTGTCCAATTGTCAGTCATAAGGGAGAGGACTTGGGTAAGGCAGTAGAAAAATGTCTTCTAGATTGGGGGATTGAGAATATTTTGACTGTAACCGTAGATAATGCCACTTCCAATGATTCTGCTACAGCTTATTTGAAAAAGAAGTTTAACAATGGTCAAGATGCTGTTTTAGATTGTAGGTTTATGCACATGAGGTGCATAGCACACATAATCAATTTGATTGTACAAGATGGGATTTCTATGGTAGGAAAGTCTGTAGAAAAAATTAGAGCTGCTGTTCGTTTTGTTAAGCAGTCTTCTGGCAGAATTTCAAAGTTTAAAATGTGTGCTGATTTGAAAAAAATTGATAGTTCTGCATTTCTTTGTTTGGATGTCCCCACTAGATGGAACTCTACCTTTCTCATGTTGAAATCTGCTATTGTGTTTGAACATGTTTTTGAATTGTATGCTGATGAAGATATGTCTTTTAAGCATGATCTTCAAACTAGGAAGAGGAAAGGTAGTGAGGAATTGCTTGGATTGATAACTGATGATGATTGGATTTCTGTAAAGCAAGTTATGAACTTTCTTAAACACTTTTATGATTTGACAATTAGAGTGTCTGGTTCTTCTTATACAACTGCAAATACTATTTTGGATGAAATTTCTGACACTTTTAATCTGTTAAAATCGACCATTATGAGTCCCAATTCTGAGTTGGCTGCCATGGCATCTAAGATGCAAGATAAATTTGATAAATATTGGGGTGACTTGAGTAGAATAAATCTTCTGATATTCATTGCTCAAATTCTTGATCCAAGGCACAAAATGATATTTGTGAAATATGTTATTCAGTATATGTATCCTTCAAAATCTGATGTTTTGTTTAGTATGCTTGAGTTCAATTTGCATGAGATGTTTGATGAGTATGTGAAATTATATTCTCCTCCTGCTCCTACTAACTCTGGTTTGAGTAACGTGGACACTTTGCCCTCATCACAACCTTCTTATGGCAATGAGCTGCCACAGAGGGGTGTTCTTGCGAAACAGTTCTTTGCTTCTCAGTCCTCTTCACAACAATCTTTGAAGAGTGAGATTGATAAGTACTTACAAGAGGATTTGGAACCCTTTACAAACTCATCATTTAATATTCTTAAGTGGTGGAATGTGAATAGTGTTAGATTCCCAATTTTATCAAGGATGGCCAGGGATGTTTTGGCTATACCAATTTCTACTGTGTCATCTGAGAGTGCTTTTAGCACTGGTGGAAGAGTTCTTAGTAATTACAGGAGCTCCTTAAATGCTGGGTCTGTTGAAGCATTGATATGTGTCCAAGATTGGATACGTAAATCTGCCAAACAAATCAATTATGAGGAACAACTAAGGGAAGAGGAAGCTGCTGAAAAAGGTATATATTTGAATTTCATTGATCATTTATTAAGCTACTTGTATATTGTTAATTGTTATATGTTGAATTCGTGGTTTAAACTTTCATATATGGTTTGTATTCAGAGTTTAAGATGTTCCAAGAGGAGGATGCAGTTTGATTGGACTTTGGAGTGCTTGTCTGTTTCACCCTTGAAGAGCACTGATTCTGTTTCTCTAAACTTAAGAACTCAGTTCATGGTTATTTATTGTTGTGTGTTGGTTTGTAATATTTGTTATGATGCAAGTTATTTTTGGTGATGTAATTTTGAAAGGGTCTTGGTTTTCATGGATAGGTTAGGGTGTTTTTTTCACTATTAGGGTAGAACCATTATGCTAGGCAGCATTGGCTAGGCTAGTGGTTTTACCTTAATGGTTTTTTCACCATTTAGGTTAGTTCTGTGGAAACCAGGTACTCCATAATGATTAATTTGCTTCAATTTTTTGTTGTCATTTTAGTCATTCAATTCCATAATAATTATTTTCAAATTGGAATGTGATAATCTGGACGGGTAACGGATAATTCGCCAAACCGTCCGCCACCCGGTGGTTAAAAACCCGTCAAATTTTTACTCTTCACGGACGGTTGGCGGATCCAATTTTACCAAATCCGCTTTAAGCGGATGGTTCCATATTATGCCTTAACGGGGCGGGTATCCGCCCGTGATCACCCCTAGAATAAGATATGTCATATCATCTTTTGGTATGTTTGGTTGGCCATCAACAACCTAATTGTATTTAATAATTAATTGTGTTACTAAAGAACCATACATCCACATGGCCAAAATCAGCAACCTCAGTCCCTCACATGTAGGGGTTGCAATTCGGGTTCACAAGTGTCTGTTTCGTGTAGACAGTTTAGTATTTTTCTAAATAAATCAATTCGAACTCATTATGTTTAGATAAATCATGAGTTGAATAACATGACACTAACACGATTCATTTATGAGCGGGTTGACACGAAATGACACAACTATCACGTTATAAAATTATTTTTTAAAAATTAAACGGCATGACCCGACATATATACTTGATCCATTTAACTTATATGGATCATTTTTTACACAATATATTTGAAAAATCATATTTTCATTCCTAAATCGATGGACCAATAATCATGTTACACGACATGTTTATGACTTGTTTAGTTAAACAAAATTACTAAGTGGATTGAGTTAATCAACATGAACTCAATACAAAGCCGATTATGTTAAGCCAAAATCTTCGTAACTTTGTGTTTTGTTCGTGTTGTGGAGCAAATCATAATCCAAATTTCTAGTCCTATTGCATGCCCCTCTCTCTCTATCAATAATGGATGTCTACACACATAAGAAAGAGAGATGGTAGCTTTTAGGTAATTGTAAAAGGCAAGGAAGATTAAATTAGTAAGGTGAGATAAGAAGAGGCGTTTATAATTAGTTTGTTACAATTTGTATATAAAATATGGATTAACAAAAAACGAAGTCCCTATCAAATCAAATGCAAGCCTTCTAGAGATGTACCGCGTGTCGTGCTACAAATCTCAATTGACGAAGACAAAACCAATAAAAAAAACCTAAATCTTAGTCAATACTCACTCACTACATCTTATAATAGCAACAACGATAGTGACAAAAGGCCGGGTTTCTAGAACACTTGTCTCGTGCCACACACTTCAATTATTTTTCATCCTATGGTGGATTGTCATTTTCTACTATCTCAACCATTTGATTTTTCTTTGTTTTTTTAATTGATTTTGTTTATAGAGGAGTATAATTTTTTGCCCAAATGTATGGTTCTAGTACAATCAATATGGCATTTGAATTTGGAAGATAGTCAAAATATCTGCATAAATATTAGTCTTCACATGAAACATAACACACAAAATTATGAATTTTCAACTTTTCTTTTCATATACTTGTAAAATCAATAGTAAAACTGTCTTTCATCCAACTTTATAGTTGAACTATTGTTTCTAACATATTAATTATGAAGAGTAATTAAATGTTTCATCTCATAATATATAATAACTACTTTATAGTTTTTTTAGGCAATACTTTATAATTTATAATATAATATAATTTTTTTGAAAGTTATAATATAATATGATATATTATTTAATCATATTACATATTTAGTATAAATATATAGTTGCACGTTAATTCACCATTGTGAAAGATATACATACATAATTAATTTTGACAGATAAAAATGTTAAGAAATATAAAATCTTGATCTAAATAAGAAAATTTTTCATTATACCTAATAATTAGTTGTATATGTCATACAACGATATAAGCGAATAATTACACATAAACCTATATTTACAGTTATCATATTATAAGTTTACATTCTTACTTATCTTTTTTAGATTTTCAAACTATTTGATTTCTTATATATC
>JAYMSZ010002875.1:0-11348 GCA_036897665.1 Pelargonium citronellum
TTTCTTGGGTTTATAGTTTATAGTGAGGTGTGCGAGTGTTGTGCAGACATTGAATGAGATTGTGTTGTGTTTGTATGTAAATGTGACTGTGTTTTTATATGTGTGATGTTGATGAGATAGGGGATAGGTTTTTATATCCTTCTGGTTGGACACGTGGATGCACATCTGACCGTTGGTTATTCATGATCTTGAGGTGTTTCAAGTTTTTGTTTTGTAGTAGGATACACAGATTCATACGACATAATTATAATTATATCATTAAATTGTTTGACAAACCTCTCTATTAGACTTTTTTCTTTTAACAATCATATTTAATTACTATAAAAAATTATATTTGTTAGTTTTTCACTCCGAAAATAAGTGTTTCGGATTTTTTTACAGGTCTCATGTTTGAGTTTTCCTGCATGCAATATGTGGTAGATTATTTAGGTTTATAGATGAGAGTTACCCTTGTTGTGTAGCTCAATTGATAAAATAGAAAAAAGAGAAAAATTATATTTAATATAATCTTCGAGTCTCCTTACATGTGGTATGAGATCGGTTATTTGAGTTTATACGAGGAGTTACTCCTATTGTATAGCTCACTGATATAAAAAGAGAAATTATATTTAATATAATCTTAGTGTGACTGTGGCCTAATATTTTTTGTTGTTGACAGATCTGGCCTAATATTTTATAAGTATACATGGACGAAATTTTAATGTTTGATATTTTGATTCCTAGTTATCAAAAACTTCATAAACTCTCTGTTATCCTTATTTTATTTAAATAAATTGTCCTTTGGCAATGTTTTGCATAGAAAGTCTACTTTTGTTAAGCCTCCCCTAGTGGTATAAGTCTATGTATCCAGCCCCAAAAAATGTATTAAACTTGTAACCATAAGTATTGAAAAACATTAAGAAATTAAGGTAAAGTATTAAACTTGCATGTAACTAGAAGTGATTTTTTTATTAATTATTTTAAAGTAAAGTGTTTGAAAACACTGAAAAACAACTTGTTAACATATGGACCATTGCTATTACTATTTTTTTGGGATGATATATAGATATTTTATTTTTGGCATCTATAGAGGATCGGCATCAGAATCTGCAAGGAGATTGGAAAAAGTGAGAAGCTGAGTTGGAGATGAGAAGAAAACTGACAATTGCCTGCCTCAACTAGTCAAATAATTTTTCTTTGGAATATTAAATGGACTATTTTTCAAGATCCCTCTTCATTTAAAATCCTAATAAAAAAAAGGGGCATTTTTTGGTTGCATAAAGAATTTAAGACTCAACTTGTTTAATTCAAGTAAAACATTTTCTTGAACATGTCTTTTTTCTAGAGATGACATACAATCCTACCACAGTATTGAATGAAATGAAGCAGTTTCATTTATTTATCACATAATCCGGTTAAAACATTTCAATTGTTCAAACAATTTTCATTTGGATGCGTAAAGAAAATGAAACAACGTCGTTAAATTCAATACAACTAGCTAGAGAGTTGCGTGACATGCTCACGTTGCCAAATTCTCTAAGGTGACTTGATGTTATTTTATTTCAATTTGACATGGCATTTGATAAACAGCAGCAACCGATCACGTGTAATTAATTAAAAAATATTGAAAGGTAGGGGATCAAATCTAAAGATTCCCTAATTAGAAGCTAAAAAAATATCAATTTAACCCTAGAAAAAATATGGATCAGAGGCCACAGAAGAGAGAATACAAAGACAGAAAAAAAATTTAATATTGAACTTGCATGTATTAATAAATAAAAATCGTATGGTTCCTTCCTGCATGCTCATTAGTGTCCATCACCTTCAAATCATCTTTAGAATATAGTCCACCAATCTCTTGTCAATCGAAAAGGTAAATCAGAAAGCTTAGAATTTGAATCAACTTGTGAATTGCCAGGAGTGTTGGCATCTGAGGAAATTATTGTCAAGGTTCATAACATCATGAACATGACACATGTATTAGGGTACCCTATGAGCTTCTTGTGGTTACTATTCCATTTCATCTATGTACCAAACTCTGGTATATATGCATGCATGTTCTGATATTATCATCTTCTACTGCTTGTCACTTGTGGTAATACCCCATATATATAGGACATGCATGAAGACTCCAACCAAAACATGTGACTGTTGTTTTGATTTTCAGCCATTGGCACTTTGTTGGGTTTGTGTAGTCTTATTAAACCTAATTCTTTATGAAGTTTCTCCTAATCCATCGATTAAGATAATATTTCCTAATTTGCTTGAGGAACTATTTCCTAATTTTGTTTAGAGGAACTCTTACATGAATACGTACATTTGGTTTTCGCTCAACAGTGTGCTGCTTTTGTGAATGTTCCAAGAACCCAAAGGTAAGGTCTTAAGCCTTCAGATACACTCTCCAGGACCAAGCCACCGGCTCTGTCTCCTGAGGCTAGTGAATTAGAGGATTTCCAATATAACTATCCTAGTATATGGGTCATAAGATGAAGACATTCTAGTGTATTTCTTTGACTAAAGAGACGCATCAATTAGTTTGATTTCCGAGAAACGACGTGAAAGTCATCATTACCTTAAACCTCGCACAACTAATAGGAGACACATGAGAGATTTTCATCTCTCCTTACGTTCTCTAGGGCAAGATCAAGATGAATAGGATTGTAAGGAGATGTCCATTCCTCCTCATTTTTAGATTCACTATGTGATACGAAAGTCTCAAAGTCCATTACGTTAAATACTCTCACCTGATCATATAAATAGTTGTAAGATTCAATTGATCAAACACTTCAAATACTTATTTTTATTCACACGTAACATAACATTAGAAGTACCACATTCAAACATGTTCAAGCTTTCAATACACTTATATTGACACAGAATCCACAAGCAAGAAAGTAACAAAACCTTCGAGGAAGATCTCAGCATTTGTACTGTAGCAATCATCCTTGTAAAACACATCAATAAGGCGAGTAAAATTGAGAATTCTTGTGAGGAGAGGCATAGGAACATTGGTGGGTTGGAGACACTCTTCATTTATATCCTTCCATGAATGACTAACTTGCTTCCCAAATTCCTTAATCACTTCTTGCTCTGTGCTTCCATGTTGTTTCATGTAACATTTTATGCTTGATGCAACATTTCCTCCCTTTTGCTCAAACTACATACAAATGTGAAAAAGTTTCTCAATAAAACAAGTTGTTAGATTGAATTGATTAAATTATTTTATCATGTTAGTTTGTTTAAGATATGTTGATACTTGTTAGTCGCGTGTGCTAATAGAAACTCATTTATGTAAATAAGATGTGTATGTGTCGTAACTTTATTGTATTGACTCATTCACCACGTACTTATCTTTTAGTCATATCAACACGATTTGTCAGCTTTAGAAGTACTTTTGAGTTGAAACATGGTACCTTGTTGGATGCCATGTCATCCATGAGCCTGCAAATGATCTCAGAAGCCTTGACAATCTTAGGCTCTTTCAAGATCCACTCATGAGCATCTTTTGTGACAACATCTCCCATTCCAATGAAGGAAGTAGTTGCAAGCATTGAGTAGGCTGTGGTTAGTAATGCAACACTCATGTACTCCTCCATTGATGGTGTGCATTGTTGGTTGAACCATTTGGCTTCTTGGAAGTACCCTCTAATCAAAGATTGCATCTGATTTTTGGAACAATCAAGAACCTAACTATCAACTTTTCTTGCAAAAGCTAATGTCCAAAGAATGAAACATCATGAATGTAGGGTATGCAAAAACAAAGTTTTCAAAAAGACCAAGTGCGGAGGGTTAAAGTTACAAATAAGTGCATAAAGTTGTCCGTGAAAGTGAAGATATTGTAGAATGATTACGAGAATATGCAGACGAACAATGAAAAACGTCACATATTTTCTTTAAAAAATAATAATTCAAACAGTTTGTACACTTAAGTGTTCCAAAAAACTTACTGCTTCTTTCGCATAAACACGATATGATTTTCCTTGACACGACATTTCCTCCTCAATTTCAACATAAACATCAAGAAGTGCTGCATAACACACTTGCATATAGTCCGGTAGTAGATCCAAGGCATCAAGATTCCACCTGAAAATCAATCAAGATACAAGAAACTTAGAGCATTTACAAGATACCTTCTCCGAATATCATACAAGAAACACTATTTGCACAAAAAGTCTGGATCAAACCTCTCAGTGGCTTCAGTGAAGAGCTCAAGATCTCTGATTTCACCATAGATACCATACAAGTCACCAATTGTTGAAATCATGGTAATCACTTTGGTTACTATCTTTCTAGCTAGACTATATTCAGGTTCATAATACACTGACAATATCCAGAAATAGCATTCCACGATTCGGTCTCTTGCAAAAGGAAGCTTGTTTTCAAAGTCTAAATCTTTCCACCACCTAATTAACACAAAACAATTAGTCAAAATTTTGAATTCCAATACAAGGTGGCCTAATGTGTACAAGATTCACCATTGGGGGTGATCACTAATGTATATAGCCTTACCCTTACTTTTGCAGATAAATAGTTTATGCTACTCGAAATTTGTGACTTCTTCGTCACGAGACAACAACCTTATAGTAGTGCTCAGGCTCACCCTCAATTGATAAGCACAACATAAACATTGTAATGCGCTACTTTTGCATATATATAAGCTGTTTATGTTACTCGAAACCTGTGATTTCATCATCACGAGACAACAACCTTACAATTGCGCCCCAATATATAAGCACAACATATATATATAAATTGTAATGTGTTGAACTTGCCTTGTAAACTCATTAAGTTCCTTCTGGTGTACTTTTTGAAGAAGATTGAAATCTAACTTGGCAAAAGTTAGTAGCACTTTGTTATGTGAAGGATCTTCCTGGTAGATGGAGATGAAATGTCTTGCCTCCAGCCTTGGTATGCCCTTGTGAAGAGGCTGCTTCAAAGCATGATTCACTTGTGCCGCCAAATTCGGATTCAGGTGACATTCTAGCTGAGCCTCAAGATGATAGGTAGTGAAGGCCAAAGCATCTTCTAGCACATCTTCTCCATGAATCCTTAGATGGGTAGCTTCATATACACCCAACATTCCTTGAACATCACTAACAAGTGATTTCTTGAACTTGCCTTTCTTGTCCTTGAGCATGTTAAACACACCTATTTCATAACAATTCAAGAAATGGCATAATCAATACACAATCCATTTACGAACACTCAGTAGAGCAAGTAGTTGATTTCACTTGGTCCCTCAAGGTCTCAGATTCGAGACGCTTATGTACGTACATACCACATGAAACATAGTAACCATGTTATTTCAGTTCAAGGAGCGCAAAAGTATTTTACCCTACATATATACGTGCGTACATATCACATGAAACATAGTAACTATGTTCTTTTTGATCAGTTTAATGAGCGCAAGAGTACTTTACCCTACATACACGTGTGTACGTACCACATGAAACATAGTAACCATGTTGTCTCAGTAGTCGAAATTTGACAGCAACAGTGTAAAGATCACACTGATTATCATCAACATTGTCATGGTGGTTCTTGTGAAGTTTATGTAATGCATCATCAATCTCAGTCTTGAAATGGTACGACGCGCCTAAGCGTTGAACAGCATCAATCAAGTGCTGTTTCTGCGAAGGCTTGTCGTCATTAGCATCCATAATCATCCTTCTAATCTCTTTCTTCAGTTCTTGAGCTTGTTTCTTGGTATGCTCATCAGTTTCCTACACCAGCATTGTCAAATATAGCTAAAGAAACTAATCGCGTACGTTAAACAAGCGAAGGAGATCGAAAAGAAGCATGTAAAATACGTACCGCGGAGCTAGCGCAAGACAGAAAAAGATCATCCCAAGTAATGGGATGATAATCTTCTGATGAGGACTCAATGATATCAGATATAACATTTTGGGGTTTTGTTGGAACTGCAGAGACTTGAAGAGACATGGTAATTTTGCTAATGTTGATGACCTTTTGTGAAACAAGATAGGTTTTAGTAGCTATGTATACATAGAGAGCTTATAATGATCCCATTATATGATTCATGGAATTTATAGAAATATCTTTAAGTGTTTGTTTGGTAAGCACCTATAGTTTATATATTACTTGGTAACAAAAAAAAAAGATTTTATATTAATATTTTATTAAACCATCATTAAAAATGTAGATAGATGAACTATTCTACTTATTTCTACTTCATTATTACCAAAATAAAGAAATAAAACTGATTTTTTTGATAATTTAACACATATTAACGATTGTATATATACATATATAAGTGTTACCAAACAAGACCTAAGACTTAATAATATCTGCAGCAAACATGCCATGTGGGAAAAAACAGCAAACCAAGCCATTTCCATGAAAATTTTAGGGTTAACTAATTGAATCATTACTTAAAAACTCTTTGAAATCTTTTGCTCTAATCTCTTCTCGTACCGAATATTCTATCTAACAGTAATAAAGCGATTCTATGTCTTTTCTCACTAATGTTTTCATGCCAACTAATGTCTACCCATAAGCAATTTCTTAGGAGATCGAGGGTTGATAATTTAATTTTTGGTAAAAATAACTGATGTGTTTGTTTTTCAAAGCGGACACACTAGATATTTGTTGTTTTGTCCACGTATTAGAGAAGTTGAAGTTGAAATTGTTGTAAATGTCAAAGTCAATTGTTGATGGTTGATTTACGATAGTCAATGCACGTCTAACTTTAGCATTAGGGTCTTGTAGATGTGACCTACACGAGACAACACACAAAAGAATGGGGTGCACGAGATTATTTGAGGACGCCGTTTTAGGCGTGAGAATAAATTCTCGATTGGAATACACGAAGATCGTAAGAGCGTTTCAAAGAGAAAATGAAATGAGAGAATGAAATGAGAAAATCATAAAAGGTTTTTCTCTAATTTTATCTATAATCAATTGATGCTACAAGTACTCTTGCACATGCCTTGAAACATAATGATTTTGATGCATACTGAAATATACTGGCATTATATACATGGACAGCTGGGACTGATAATACTATACGAATCTTATGTCCCATAAAACAAATCATATGCTTCTCTCTCCTAGTGCCAAAAGTTGGACACAAGTCGAATCAGCAATTCACAGCCATTGGTTTGATATCTACCTCTAATAATTTTCTCTCTCTTTTTCCACAATCATTGTATATCCAGAGAGGATTCCAGTTTCTCGTAGCGCTTTGTCTCTCTTGATCATCAATCAAGATCATCCTCCGTCGGAGCTCCGATTTTCGTAGCGCTTTGTCGTCACTCTCTAAAGAAGAAATATATGATTTGATTCCTTAGAATCAATCAAGAGTCAACTTCATTTTGTAAATAAGGAATCTCTTAACTTTAACCTTATATTTTGGGATCTTAATTCTTATTATGATCCTAATTTTTCTCTCTACAGTTGTATATATACTTGTATATCGTGTAATGAAAAAGATAACACAATACAATTCAAACTTTTCCACTTTTTTTTCCTTATGGTATCAGAGCGAATGGCTTCCAACCTAGCAAACAACATTCCAGCAAGCAACAATGGAGAAGACTCGGTGCCGGTTGTGAATACGAACAACACCACAATCGACGCCATGTCTCCATATTATTTGCATCCGTCGGACCATCCGGGTTTGATTTTTGTTACACAACCTTTAACAGAGGCTGGAGATAATTATTTCACTTGGAAAAGTAACCTCCTCAATGCTCTGCTATCCAAAAATAAAGCAGGCTTTGTGGATGGATCAATAAAAAAACCCGGTGATGATTCCGGTGATCTCCCATTGTGGATTCAGTGTAATGCCATTGTTAAATCTTGGCTAATCAATTCGGTGTGCAAAGAATTACAAGCCGATGCTACTCATGCTATCACCGCAATGGAAATATGGAGTGATTTCCAAGAGCGATTTTCTCAAGGAATAGCCATAAGAACCTACGAGTTAAAGCGGGCCATCTCGCTTCTCCAACAAGAGAGAAATTCCATCTCTCAATACTATGGAAAATTGAAAGGATTGTGGAATGAACTGAACAATTTGAGACCAATACCTGCATGTACATGTGGTGTTGGAAATAAGATTACACAGATGCATGAAGAAGAAAAAGTCTTTGATTTTTTAATGGGACTGGATGACTCGTTCAATACAGTAAGGTCCCAAATTCTTAGCACCGATCCATTGCCAGGCATCGGAAAAGCTTATGCATTAGCTGCTCAAGATGAAAAGCAGTGAGGTGTTGCAGCGGCTCGTATTCCTACTATTGAAGCAACTACTCTTCTTGCTCGAACACCGGGCACATTAAAGAGAGACCGACATGGTGGAGATACACCAAATGGACGGATCCATTGCACTCATTGCAATAAAACAAACCACACGGCTGCCACATGTTATGAACTGGTTGGATATCCAACCGGATGGAGGAAACCCAGGCAGCAAGGACAACGGCGAAACAATGGAAATTTTGGCGGCATGCATGCAACACCAACATTCGCAGCCGCAATTGGTGCCCCTCAAGTGCCAATAACTTCTCCAGTACCCAATATTGGTACAAGTACCAATTCACATGATGGTGGAATGGGAGCAGGTCTTACTATCAATCAACTCCAACAAATAATGAATTTTTTGGGTCAGCAACAAAATACTCCAACAAATGGGCCACCTCATGCTATGGCTGTCCAACAAGTGGACAATTTCTCACAAGATTTGTTCACAACAACTGCACCTATTCACAACAATAATTTGTTTCAAGGAACAAATGTACAACAAGATGCTGAGCTAGCTAATAATATAGCAGCAAACCAATCTGGTAAGAAAGTTCCATCAATTCAAAATCATTTTAGTAAACCCAATTATTGGATTATAGACACCGGGGCCACAGACCACATTGCTTGTAAAATTAATTCCATGACAGATGTTTATGTCAACTCAAATGTGCCCCCGGTTCAGATTCCTAATGGTGATACTGTTCCCGTCCAAGCATTAGGTCGAGTAAAACTTGGCCATAATTTGATTCTTAATAAAGTTTTGGGTGTACCAAATTTCAATTTTAACTTACTGTCAGTTAGTAAATTAACTCGAGATTTGAAATGTGTACTTATTTTTGGGCCTGATTTTTGTGTAATACAGGACCTACTCTCGAGGAAGCTGATTGGAGTGGGTAGAATGCGAAACGGATTATATTACTTGGAACCAACGGAAAACGTTTCAACTGGGAAAGTGCTCATGGCGAAAGGGCAAAGTTCAACCAACTTATGGCGCATACGTTTGGGACACCCACCTTTGAATCGGATTTCGTTAATTAAAAATTTACCTATTATGTTTAATAATTCTAGTAACTTTTGCGATGCTTGTTGTCGTGCTAAGCAAACTAGATTACCATTTCCTATTCACACAAATAAAACTATGCATGCTTTTGATTTGATTCACTGCGATATTTGGGGACCATATCATACTCCATCTCACTCGGGAGCACATTATTTTCTCACTATTGTCGATGATTACAGTCGAGTCACTTGGATTTTCCTTATGAAACATAAATCAGAAACCAAACGCTATCTTTTATTGTTCTTTAATTGGGTTCAAACACAATTTAATAAGTCTATAAAGATTTTTCGTACTGATAACGGTCTTGAATTTAATCATTCTCTTCTAATGAACTATTATTTTGAACATGGCATGGATAGACACACGAGCTGTACGGATACGCCGCAACAAAATGGGGTAGTAGAGCGAAAACACAGACACATCCTCGAAGTGGCTAGAGCTTTACGATTTCAAGCAAATCTTCCAATCAAATTTTGGGGAGAATGCGTGCTAACTGCTGTCTACCTAATCAATCGCATACCATTATCAGTTTTGCATAACCGGACACCATATGAAATGTTGTTTGGAAAATTGCCAACCTATGAACATTTACGAAGTTTTGGATGTCTTTGTTATGCTCACATTACTAATAAACATCGTGACAAATTTGCAGGGCGAAGCAGACCGGGTATCTTTGTGGGTTACCCTTATGGTCAAAAGGGTTATCGAATTTATGATATGGAAAAACGATCTATCTACACGTCTCGTGATGTGAAATTTTTTGAAGAAATTTTTCCATATACTAGAGATCCCCAAGTCACTCAATCCATACCCCAAACATCTACAAATCTTCCTCTAGCCATTTATGACGACTTTATCAGTTCTTCACGTAGCAACAATACAGAATCAAGCACAAGTCCGCATGAAACTAATACGACTTCACAAACTCCCCCAATGGATCATGGTGTCGAGCAAAATGAGCAAAGTGGACAATGTGATACGCCACAGGTTGTACAAAATGAAGGTAGACCTGCTACTCGCAATAGACGAGTGTCCTCACGACTTTCTGGGTTTCAATACACTTTTCCACCCTCATTGTGCCCATCATCTGATATCTCAGATTCATTATCTCCATCAGCTAATTCGACGGTACATCCCATATCTAATAGCATTTCATATTCTAAATTTTCTAACACTCACAATGCCTTTTTAGCAGCCATCGCATCTGTCGATGAGCCAACATCTTTTTCTCAGGCTGTTAAACAGAGTCATTGGAGAGACGCTATGGCTAAAGAGATTGCTGCTCTAGAAGAAAATAAAACATGGGAACTCGTTCTGTTACCGCCAAACAAGCGTGCTATTGATTCAAAATGGGTCTACAAGGTGAAGTTTCGCCAAGATGGGACTGTGGAAAGATATAAAGCTCGTCTCGTGGCGAAAGGGTACACACAAATAGAAGGCATTGATTTTCATGAGACTTTTGCTCCGGTCGCAAAGATGGTAACTGTTAGATGTCTCATTGTTGTTGCCGCAATTCGCCATTGGGAGCTGAATCAATTAGATGTTAATAATGCTTTTCTACATGGAGATCTTGAGGAGGAAGTGTATATGAAGATACCACAAGGGTTTGCCAAAAAGGGGGAGCATCGTGTATGTCGTCTTCTCAAATCTCTCTATGGGCTTCGTCAGGCTTCTCGTAATTGGTACAACAAATTTACTCAATCCTTAATTGCGGTCGGTTTTCATCAATCTAACTCTGATCACTCATTATTCATATTTTCACAAGATCAATGTTTCATTGCCGTACTTATATATGTTGATGATGTTATTATCGAAATGATCACACTAAAATCTCTTGGCTCAAGAACTATTTAAATGATAAGTTTCGAATCAAAGACCTTGGCAAGCTCAGATATTTTTTGGGGCTTGAAATTGCTCGCTCTCCAACCGGCATTGCCTTGAGTCAACGAAAGTATGTCCTTGATATTCTAGCCGAATGCGGTCTAACAGGATGCAAACCATCTTCGTCACCCATGGAGCAACACCTCAAACTCGATTTGGATTC
>JAYMSZ010002876.1:0-11342 GCA_036897665.1 Pelargonium citronellum
CGTGGGGGGGTGAAAGCCACAGGGTGATCCTACTAGGGATGAGATTATTGATAGCTACATCAAAACCCTAGCCAAGGTTGTGGGAAGGTGATGATCTCAAGCTCGTATTTTTCTGGTTTTGCTATGTTTGAATTGTGAGAAAATGGAAAAAGAATCTACTTAGAATGCTAGTGTATGCACTGTATTATTAGCAGAAAAGTAGCATTTAGTTTCAGAAAATTAATTAGAAGTAAATTGCACCTTTGAAGTTTTGCTCTTTTTGGTTTAGAAAATGCTTAGCAAATCAGTTACTATACACAACAAATTACATACAAGTACCTCATTTGCAGATTTATTTGATTCTGGTTTTGCTTTGTTTGGACGGTGATAAGATAGGACAAGAATCCTCATGTTAGTTTATACACTAATCCGTTCATTCCCTGAATTTATTTCCAGGAAAGTTTCAGAAAACCAATTAGAATTTAATTTTAGTTTTGTAGTTGTGGTCTTTTAGGCTTATGGTTTCTGTGATTTGATTCTGGTTTTGCTCTGTTGGGATGGTGATAAAATAGGGTAAGAATTCTCATGAAATGTTGGTTTATGCATTACTCCTTTAATTTCCTGATTTTATTTCCAGGAAATTATCATTTTGTTTCAGATAACGACTTAGAAGTTAATTGTAATTTTTATCTGTGGTCTTTTAGGTTTAGAAAATGTCTAGTATTGATAACAATACAGTAAGTAGGAAAAATTACAAATCAGTACCGTTTACTTAGCTCTATTTTTCATATAACTCTGCATACTTTCAGTTCTCTCTAATGTTTATGGCATATGACTCATTTTGCCCCCACGATCACCATCAGTTTCACATTTGGGAATGTAAAATTCTAAGTGCATGAAGTTGTCACAGAAAAAAGTATAGGGAGCTATATGAAAGTAGAGATAAGTTTAATGTATTTATTTGCAATTTGACCTATTCTCTCTCATCATCTGTATGGCGCATGATCTATCGGTTTTTCCTAAAAATACTCATTTTACCCTTTACTATCACCCTCAGTTTCATATTGCCTGAGTGACATAAAATATGCGGGGAGTTGGTTGTCACGAGAGAAGTATCGGTAGCTATGTCCATATAGACTTGAGTATATGTATGGAATTTGCCCTTATCAATATGTTCACCTATGGAAAGGAAGTGTTGTCAGTCTTGTTCCGGCATCTGTTCATAGCATCATCATATAACTTGACTCGAATGAGAATTGATAAGTGTGCAGTTTATCTAACCCTTTAAGAACCCTTACCTTCAAAATTTGCTTTGCTTTGAGTTTGTTCTGAAGCTGAATTGATAGATGTGTAGTTTAGCATTCCTCAATTGACACAGTAGAAGTAAATTATTTAGCAGCATATAATTTGAAGCGTGCATTTGATTTTGTGCTATGCAAGAAGCCATAATTAGGAAGATGGAACTTCCCAAAGACATAGTCACTTGCTGTTTGATATATTTTCGGTATTTGTCTCACAGTGAAGAAGAAGCCAGACAGAAGATATATTCAGTTTCCACTAGATGTTATTATGCATTTGGGTGCCTTGTGCCTGAAGAACTTTCTTACAAGATCAAAGGTATATCAGATTCTTAGTCATCGGTGTTTCCCTATTTCTGTTGAAATGGAAGTCTTAATATATTTTTCCTTCCGCAGAAATACCAGGGGTTCGTTGGGTACTTCCCGATTCATACTTGGATGTTAAGAATAAAGATTATGGAGGTAAGGAAGTTCTTGCTTCATTTAGCTGCATTCGGTTGTTACTGTAAATCAAGTTGCATGATTGTATGCGATGTAAGTTTGCAATTTCTACAGTCTCTTCCCATTTTATAACATATTGCAAGTTATTGCTCCTGCTTGCAATTCATTTACTGTTGAGTTCTTTGCAAGTGAACGAACCAAATGCTTTGTAAATTGGTTGTTTAGCTATTTTAGAAATAGGAGTAGAGGCATGTTGGTGTTTTTTGTGGTATAAAGCTTAAATTTGAGTACCATCTAGGAATGTAGATTTTCATTTGATATCCAAATTTACCAAATACTTTTCTAGTTGGCAAATTTTCAATCTTAAAAAGTTCAATCAATGCACCCTCTACTTGATGTTTTTGAAGCAAGGCATAGATTTAAAATTCTGAAACACTTTAGGAGGGGTTGATATTTACTTTGTAACACTCTAATACTGTACTGAGTGGCCTTAGTTGTTGAGTGAAGACTTGTTTTGCAGAAAGTTGACTTAGAGCGTTTGAGTTCGTTTTTTTTTTAATCATAGATAGAACTATCAGATTTCTGATTTTTTTTTTGTCTCATTTGGTAGGTGAACCGTTTATCAATGGGGAAGCAGTTCCATATGATCCCAAGTACCATGAAGAGTGGATAAGAAACAATGCCAGAGCAACAGAGAGAAATAAGCGCAATGATAGGCCTCGTGCCCATGATAATTCAAGGACCTTTGAAAGAAGAAGGGATAATATGCAGAACCCCTCTCCTAATCAGCAAGGGTATCAAAACCGTCCCAGGCCTAATCAGCCCATGCAGAATCAAGGTTATCAGAACCGTTCTGGGCCTAATCAGTCCATGCAGAATCAAGGCTATCAGAACCGTCCCGGGCCTAATCAGCCCATGCAGAATCAAGGCTACCAAAACCGTCCAGTCCAGAATCAAGGTTACCAGAACCATCCCGAATACAATCAAGGTTACCAGAACCATCCCGAATACAATCAAGGTTACCCAAACCATCCCGCACAGAATCAAGGTTACCAAAACCAAGATTTCCAGTACTCTCAGATGGCTAACCAACCCATTCAGAATCAAGGTATGCAAAACACGCCTCCTATGCCTCCTAACAATGAAGGCGCACCTTTCTACAATGGAGAAATGCCTCCAAACTACACTGGACCTAATGCCACAGGAGGGATGCCACCCAACGCCTCGATGAGCGAGATGCCACCCAGTGACATGAAATGGGATCAATCGAGCAATGCTGGAGCAACGCCACCAGATGCTGGATGGCCCGACAACTCACCGAACAGAGCTGCTACTGCCGGAGGAGGATACCCGCAGAACTGAGAGCTGTATGTTGCAGCTGGTCAGTGCGTATTTAAAGGTTACTCTTTGTACCTGGCTGAGTTTAATGCATGTTGTAGATAAACTAGTCTAGACTTTAATGCTTCTCTGGATTTAAGTTATTATTGGCCCGTTGAAGATGATTCATAACATTGTTTATTTTTTGTTATTGCTTCAACACTTCTGATAAAAATCACTTTGATTACACATTGAAAAATTATTACTCTTGTGCTTTAAATTTTAGTTTCATTAGGCATTGCCTTCTAGATTTGTTACTTTAAGTGGTTGTAATTCGTTTCATGGGTTGTGTTATTGTCTCGGTGAAAGTTTAGTATTCTGCTAAATGTATGTATTCGCATGATTCCTTTAAATCACGAGCGGTTAACATATCATGCACAAGACGTTTAGGTATTTGAGTTTAAAATTACACTACTGAACTTGTTTGTGTAAATGAGTTTGGATTGAACCGATGCAATTTGATATTTTGATTTGTTAAATGTTTTTAAGTACCCATTGTCACAACATGCCTGTAAAAGTACTTATGTTTTATGTGAGCTAAAAATAACTTATGTGAGCTAAAAATAACTTTTCAAAGTTGAAATCGAAAAAAATATAAGTGGGAAAAAGTATTCGTCAATTTAGAATCGGATCAAAGTGGAAACTTAACTTTTCAAAAAGGATTTTTTTTTACCAAAATTGAATAAAAAATATCATCCCAATCCTCTAAAAAAAATTCTCTGTCCCTGTATGTAGGAGTAGGGATACCAGTTCCTCGTTGAATTCGGTTGCAATTGTCATTTCTACGGTAAGTGTAGATTCTATAGACAAAATATTAAACCGACGTTTAAGTAAAGTAGGTGCAACTCTTTTTAGAGGTAGCAATCGGCTGGATCAGATTAGATCGGGTCGAATTCAATTCGGATTGAAACATGAGATCTGATTCAATCCGATAATATTTCGGATCGTGTTGGACACATCTGTTCATTTTACACTATACCGGATTCATCGGATCCGATCTGAAATTGATCGGATCGGATTGAATTTTGAACGTTCGCAAATTCGAATCTAGATTGTCGACTCTAGCTCTTTCCTTGTATACGTTCTTGATCTACACTCACATGAGCTTTTTCCACAAGAGCGACTAAACCCCTGTAGCTCCGATAAGAGATTTTCTTTTACTTATATATATATATATTTAAATGATCCAATATGGTTACGTACACTTTATTTACAAATGTCCCACAACCTCCCATAGGAGTTTTGGTTGCTCATGTAATTCGAGGGTAAAGTCATCTAACAATTTTACCCTCGAATTGCATATGTGCCGTATCTTTAGTATTGTAATTGAGACGATTGAGTATAACATTTGAGCATTTTGAAATGCCAAAAGTTTGATTAAATGAAAAACGAACATGTGACAGAAACCATATCCAATCCAGAGTTAAACAAATCTAAAAACATAACAAGACATTAACTTTCTAGAGAATACAAATATTCTTTAACTTTATCTCTAGCGATGCTTGAACCTGAGACCTATTTCAGTTCCTCCAGTTTCTAATTCCAGAGGTTTTGGATGGTTTATGCCAATTTCTTAGCTGAACTAATTATATGCCAACATCGTCCTCCAACAGTTGAAAACCGACCAAAACGGTCTCCTACGCGAACTTCAGTAATGAGATCAGTTTAGAATAAAATTAGCTCAAGGATCAAACTGGTCAGATTTTGAAAATTTGCTCCACCATTGAAATAAGAAACCGACTTTGAGGTTGTAGCTTGTAGCCCAATTTGCCTCCTTTCGCGCCGTCTAAAGTCAAAGGTCACTTTGAGCTGCAATGTCCAAATTCAGTATATAACTAGCAAGTGAACAAAAATATGAACAGGAAAGAAAGAAAGAACAAGAAGCTAAGATAGCGTTTGGATTAGAATTTCCGTACAAGAATGGGAGTTGATCTTTACGTTACTTCTCGGGTAACCTTTAGACCTACAAGAAAATAACGTGGTTCGACCATTAGACCAACATCCCCACTCCAAATGCCCGAAGGGCTAAAAGTGTTTCCTCTAACTCGATGTGTGGGGGAAATACATGATACGA
The DNA here is from genome assembly GCA_036897665.1 of Pelargonium citronellum. Taxonomy (NCBI): domain Eukaryota; kingdom Viridiplantae; phylum Streptophyta; class Magnoliopsida; order Geraniales; family Geraniaceae; genus Pelargonium; species Pelargonium citronellum. The sequence goes on from JAYMSZ010002876.1 coordinate 5,170, forward strand.
AACAAATTACAAGAATCACTCCTCAAACTCATAATTTGTAATATCAAATCCCACGATTCACTACCCAATCAATAGTTAACCCGCAATCCGACCCAACCCGCAATCCGATTATCAGGTCAGAATCAAGCCTTTTCAAACCAAGATTGGGTATATCACTGCCCTATCTTAAAATAAGACACCGTCCTAAAATTTCAAAACCTACATAAATGGGCGGTTTAGAGCAAGAAGTTCCCACCATTGTGAGGCCTGGAATAAATGGGTTGAACTAGTGATTGCAGGTGGGCCACAGCTCATTTTGCATGAAAAATAGGCAGCAGGCCAGAATCGGGCCAAGCACGTTAGGCCTAAACGAGTCGGGCAAAAAACACCCGCATGTTTATCAAACAGTGATGACCTGCAGACCGCTGACCCATTTGCCAACTCTTTGAACTCGTGACTTTAAGGTCACAAGGCAGCAACCTTACCGTTGCTCTAAGTCTCATCCTCTTTCCATAAACATCAGAACTGATCATCAAGAAGAAAAGTGAAGAGCAAACGATAAAATTAGTGACAGAGCAATGACAATGCTCACCGCACTAAGAAGTTGAAAATTGGGCTTCCTTTTTAGGCCTCTGATGGGATGGATCGTTGCCAGATACAGCTGCTGATGAATCAATACCCACATATTCCGCTCTTTTATTTTTGGCTGCTTGGAGCTGATCTGCAAGCGAAACTTCTTTACGCATTTTTTCTTTCTTTACAAGCTCTAAATCCAGTTTCTCCAAAGCCGGGATACGGGGCACCAATGTGTTCCCTGGACCATTTATGGCTTTCTTTTCGCGAAGCTATAAGCAAGAAAGGATATACGCAATGTTATTATGATAAACTAAAATAAGAACAAAACATTAGCAATCCAATATAGATTGCAAAGCCATAGTGTACCAAATTAAGAGTGAGCACCCAACATAACTAACAAGTAATGATGTGCATGGCGGTCTCTAGAGTTGCCAACAACATATTGGCTATTACTATGACAAGTAAGAAGACAAATGGGCCAACACATGTTTAGTAATCGTGCTCAAATGAACACAAAACGTTTATGAACACGTTATATGACACAATTAGTACACGATTTGTACAACAAGACTAACACATTTGGCACAACAATTCCCAACATGCTTGCCACGGCAAGGCCCACCACAATTAATCATAAATTTAACCTATTTAACATAACTATGCTAACTAACATACAAAAATCACATAAACAACAAGACAAGCTAGTTTTTTTGGGGTCAATTTACTATTATAACTCCAAGGTATTTATGTTGGGTGTGTCCTGCGTATCACACCACAAATAATTAATCAACCAGGTGACTCGACACGAACATGGCATGATTACAAAATTAGTGACCTCAAACATGCTTATTTCGTGTTGTGTCACATGTTGAGACACAAATTGCCAGTTGTAATAAATATATAATTCATGCCAATCTGATCTTCTAGGGAAGTATAGTACCTCTTGCAATTTTTCCTTAAGTTTAATTTCTTGGGCCGCCGCTAACTCTTCTTTTTCTTCCTTCGTTTTTCTAGGTCTCTTTTTCACTACTCTTGTCTTCGCCTTCTCCTCCCGCTCTTTTCTCTTTTGGGCAAAGATTTTTTCTCTTTCTTCCCGCTCCATCCTCCTTTGAGCTTCTTCTTCTTCCCGCTCCTTCCTCTTTTGAGCCATCATTTCAACTCTTGCCCGTGCTGCTTGCTCTATTTTTATCCTTGATATCTCTATCGCTTGTTCCTCCTCGACAACTTGCTGAATATGTCGGAGTGTTAATTCTCGTTCTATCTTGTCATAGCTATCCCAGTCTAGTTCTTCCTCTCGACTCCCTCCTTTCTTAGCGGCCTCTGATATGCTTTCTCTCCATTGTTGAAAGAATTTCTGCTTTTGGCGTTTCACCTTCAAACGCTTTGCCCATTTTTTTCTTTGCGTAGCGCCTATTTTTGCCCTTGTTTGAGGACTGCAATATAAAAATTAAATAACCTTTAAAGATTGGGAAAATAAGTATGATACGTAAGTATTTACTTTGTTAACTAAATCATTCATATAATGTAGATCAAGGAGACATGAATCAAAATGTTACAACTGCATCATCTTGCATTTTTTAAATGACCATTCCCGTACCCCACAGTGGTTGGAATCTCTTGCATTGAGCCTAGACCTGGCAGTTTCGAATGGAACCCGCAGGCACCCAAAATCCGACCCACAATTTTTGTGGGTTCAAGTCATATAAAATACACTCAATTGATTTTTAGGCTGGCCTGGTCGGGTTTACAATGGGAAGGTGCGGATCAGGTTAGGTATTTTCAACCAAAATATGAATTGCTAGCTCTGATTGAACCACCTCCTTTAGATGGCGGTGGAGTTCATAGGTTTAGATCTCGAGACCTCTCATTTACAAAAATTGACTTGAGGACCAACTACACTAACGGTCGAAGCCCGAAGGTAATTATTTTTTCATCTTCCATAATTTTTCATTTTGAATCTTGTACGGTGAAAATATTGTAGGTCATTCTAAAAGTACGAAAACTAGAACCTTACAAGTGCTTCCAAAGAAGCTGATTTACGGACTACCGTACCAAATTATTCAAGCAAAAAATAAACTGTTTTCCACCTGAACAAAGTCCTTCAATATCGGCTAAACAAAAAGTTGTTCTAAAACAATATGCAGAATCATTAGTTTTTCCTGACTTGATGCACCTAAATAGAAGATGTTGGGTTTTAAGCTTCAATCTATCTATTCTACATACCGCATCAGCAATAACCAACTCCAAGTTTCGGCTTGAACCTTTACAAAACCCACGTAGGGTCGTCTCCTCATTGAGCATATAGAGTAAATTACAATTTTTATGAGCAATGGGAAGATGAGTATGAGAGATAAAAGTTACCTACGAAAACGAGGCAATTCAGACAACTTCCTTCTAATCTGAAAATCATTAATAAGAGACAAAAAAAATCAACATTAAGGAGAGAGGATAAACGTTACTCATAGCAAAAGAAATGAAAATGTCACGCAATCGTTTGCGTTTGTTTTTAGAAGAAATATGAGAAAACTACAGAAACTTTCAAGATGCACAACTTTGTACACGAGCGAGAAAAAAAATGAAATTTGCAGAAACAACTTTTGGTGAAACCTATAGCTGGCATTTCATGTCACAACATGTGGCATGAGATAAATAAGTGTGTTTGGTTTGGGCTCACTAATCAGGTAATAGGTAATCGTGCCGAGTTCGTGTTGAAGTACCCAATACGTACTTATTTCGTGGTGTGACACGCCTACATGCACAGTTAAGGGTTATGATAGTAAATTAACCCAACAAAAACCCTACATAGGTGTCGTGTTTGTGTTTAATATTTGAGCACAAATACTAAACGCGACGTGTTCGTGTTAGCTCATAAAGATCAACTCAACCTTCAACATGACACACACGAATTGACAACTCTAGTGAAATCATTGGTATGATCGTTTACATACTACTATACTTGGCAATGCGGGCCTAAACGGGCCAGGCCAAAAATGCACGTGTTTTCATCAATTCTAATGGATCTCGCCACTTAGTGGGAAAGGCTAGAACCGATAAAAAGTTATAAAATTGAAACGCGTGAGTTTTTTGGCCTGGCCCGCATTAGACCCACGGTTCGAATTGGCAGGTCTGCATACTACAGCAAATAATATACATATGTAAGAGAAAACATTTCAAATATAACTGCATCTTACATGACTTCACCTTGGGGTCATTCAAGGCTTCTTTAGTTCTTTGCCTGATCCGCTCACGAGTCTCTGCATTACACCCGAGATTAAATATCAATTAGTACTTTATTTATTGAGGGTTCAAATTTTAAGAAGCCACCGTGAAGTAACTTAATGTCTTGATGGTTACAAGTTTTATGAGACATTTATCATTACATTTTTAGGGAAATAAATATGATGGACAATATTGGTCAACATTATTTAACGGGAAAGAAAATCAAAATTCAACCTCTGCACATGAAGAAAAACAAAGCAGCTTTTTAATAACTTTTGGGGTATTTTGACAGGAAAATCAATGTCAAAGGGGGCGTGCATCGGTTTGGAACCGAACTAGGCCAAAATTTTCCAATTTTTTGGACGGAATACCGGACCAAACCAAATGGACCAACATTCAAGAAATAAGGAAAAAAAACTTTGTGAAGAGAAAAAAAGAAAAATTATATGATTGTACTAACGAATAAAGTGAGAAATAAAATTTTAAAAATACATTTACTTTTCTATTTAAAACTCAAAAAAAAAATCAGCCAGGAATTTTTAGGTCCGGACCCAATCATGCACATCTTATTCATGGCTCCATTGTAGCATGTAAAAAAAAAAAACGCACACACAATAACACTCTGAATAGTTACCTGCACTATGTGGTATACCCTTGTTCCATGCCACTCTCCCTCTATTCGCTTGGCCGATATTTCTTCTTCTTTCCTTTTCTACATATTCTTCATCGTAGACATCTTCTGGATAATCGTAGGTATCATCTACATGAGACTTCTCCGGTGATTCTCCGCTAACTCTTGACCAATCACCCCCATAGTCAAAAATATCTCCCACAACATTCATTGGCAAGGCCTTGATACAGTGAAGATTCTGGAAAGAACTATGTAGGAAAAATGAAGGAGAAGCATTCTTCACAACCGATACATGACAGGTTGATTGTAATGTGGTTGATCGAAAATGAGTGTGTTCCACCACATTACATATGGTATTTGGAGCACAATTAAGAGGAAGATGTGGAACGGACAATCTCCTGGCAAGTTTTCAACATGTATTAGTAAGAAGAAAAACACAGTAATACATAATATGCATGAATCGAGATACTCAAGTAACTTTTTCCGGCTGTTTGATTTCCAATGTATTAACCTACATATTAAAGTACCAAAATATAGAAATACAATTGTGTCAAAACAAAAAATATTTCCTAAGATAACAAAAAATCATATATATAGTGTAAGAATGGACTCATACAAATTAAACGAGTCATCCACTCGCACCACTCCTTGTACTGCAATTGCTTGAACTACCAAATCAAAACCATCCAAAATGCAAATTCAAAAGCACCTCCATGTTGATACATCAAAGTTTTAGCAGCTAGCTCATGACCTCTACTGATTCAACTAGCCCCTCAGTTTAGCTCACAGTTTAACCATGAAATTCACAACTTCCATCCACCCCATACACACACATTGTGATTACAATCACTACTTGTTCCATGTCTCTACCTAACAACGCATTTTCACAAATCCCACAATATTTTACAGCAAAATCCACACCCAAACTCAGCCAAAAAGATTAAAAACGCGAATTTGAATGAGACCCAGTTATTAACTAGCTCCAAACTCCAAACCCAATCAATGATTCCAATCCAAGCACAAAAATAGAAAGAAAAAAAGTTCCAATTTCTCAGATAAATTGCAAGAAAGAGACTTACAAGTGAAAGCATTGTCATTACAATCACAACTCAACTTGTTCATCTACATAACAACGCATTCTCACAAATCCCACACCATTTCACAGCAAAACACACACCCAAAGTCCCAAGCTCAACCAAAAGGATTAAAAAGCATGAACTTGAATGAAACCCAGTTATCAACTAGCTCCAAGCTCCAAACCCAGTCAATAATCCCAATCCAAGCACCAAAATAGACAAAAGGTTTCAACTTTACAGAGAGACAGCGAAAAAGAGAGACTTACAAGTAAAAGCATGTCATTTTCTGTTATCTGGGTACCCAATTTCTCGATTCCGACCTTACCCAGAACTCTATTTCGAACCAAAAAGAAGAAGATAATCTTGTGTACGGTGAGAGACCAGACCTAAGCAGAGCCAGACGTTCTAGATTGCTTTGCTCTACACTCGTCTCTCTGGTTTTTATCTACTCCTCAGTGCAATAACTTTCTATTGAGCAGTAAATTTTAGGGATAATCACCAAAAGCTACCCTATAATTGACACTTTTTGCAATGAACTACTCTGAACTTTTTTTCGTAATTTTTTACTATCCTATATTTTTTTTTGGACTCCGTTAGCAATTCCGTCCAAAAATAGACGGAATATGTGAAAAGTCCAAAATACCCTTGCCCATTTTAACAATTGACTACCCTATGCTTTCAGATTCGTGACA
>JAYMSZ010002877.1:0-11341 GCA_036897665.1 Pelargonium citronellum
AGGTTATTATATTATTGTTTTTCCCATATTACCCTTATCACTTATACACTGCACATGAGCAGATTTGAACTGCACATGGGTGTAGGTAGAAAAGTGAGTATAATATTGGAAACACATTAAATTATCTAGTCATTCTTAATTTTCACAAAAAATGAAAACAATACACTCATTTTGAGACGGATGGAGTAGATGTTTTTAGTCTTATCAATTCATTATTTGATCACCATATTTCACTTTTTTTCTTAATAAACTATACTTCGTGTATTATTTAATTGTTCAAGATGTTTTAGATATTGTGGCTTAATTCTATAGTGTTGATTTTTTTATTTTTGGATTGATATGTGAAACGAGTGACTTACAAATTAATTAATTTTGAATGGGTTGATTTTCAAATCCACAGTTTATATTGTCTTTGTTATAGTTTGATTTAAATTAATAAGTTATTAGTTTCATTAAAAAAAATCTAGTTTTGGAAGAGATGCTAGAATTTTGGCGGGAAAAGAGGGAGCCAAAAACACTAGCTTTCAATTTCAAGCCTGAATCCTCCGGACAACAGAGTCGATGCTCTTGAAATTCCGGTAGCATTTCACTTTCTTTGATGCAATGGTAATTTTCTTATAGATTTTCCTAGTAACCAAACAGAGCCAGTAGGGTTTTCATTTTGTCCACCCCATCTTTCAATTTTGTAGACACTTCGGAAATTTACAAATTTTAAGCAATTACAGTAGAATAGCAAGGATGATTTCAGAATTCAGATGCCACATTTTCATCATGATAGCATTAGTCTTAATGGCGAGCACAACAGCTCTGTTTATCCGTACAATTCACTTGTTTTTCATTGAGGCATTTTGTCAAACAGTTGTTGTGCCATGTGCTTGTTTATCAGAAATGAGCCTTTCTAGTACCAAATGTTTGCTTTCCCTTTTTTCTATTCCATTTCCCCAAATTTTCTATGTAATTAGGCTTCAAATCCTTTGATTTATGGTACTGAAAAACTGCAGATTGGTTATATAATCGATTGATCTGAAATTCTGAATGTTATTGTTCACTACATTATATATAAGTAATCAAAAGAGGGATTTGTCTATATTCTATTTGAATTTCAAAAACATGAAAAGTTTATCGCTGAAACTACAATTTAAAATTTTTTCATATCTCTATGGAAATTGGTATTTATGAGCTATTGTTTGCTGTGTCTGCCTTGGACGACATGGGGTTCATGTAGATGAATATGCAATTTTAATCATAGCTCTTCAAAAGCAGCAAGGACCAGTTTTGCGGTTTTGCATCATTACCTTTTTGTGCACATTTTGCTATGGAAGTCCAATACCAACAGTAAGCCTAACCTATCATCTCAGCTTTGGCTATCATGTTATATTTCTTGTTGAAAGATATCGGGTTTAGTTTTTGTCAACGAAGCTAAGAAACATTAATCGCTGAAAGATATCATGTTATATTTCTGGTTGAAAGATATCGGGTTTAGTTTCTGGTTGAAATAATCTTCACACGTTTTAGTATTTCACGCATCATCCTTTTATGCAAATTGGTTAGTAGAAACATTCATCGCTGCTCGGTGCCAGCCCCGAATAGATGTATTACTGCTTTGTAGGGTGGTTCGTCATTCCACACCAGACTTGCTATTTTTAACCAATTTTGTAACCATTTTCATATGCATTCTACAATGTATGTTAAGCTTGTTATCGATAATGTAATACATTGATTTGATCGATCTGTAACCATTCGAACCTCATAGTCTGCTGACAATAAGAGTTGAATTGAAGTATTGAACTAAAAGCCTTACTTATTAGAACCTATTAGTAAGTTTAGAACAACATACCAACAATTCTGCGTTGTATGCGAAACATAAAATCCTTTGCTGTCAAATCTACATAGATAAGATTAATCCACGACATCATACTAATAGTTTGTTAATAGTCCTTTCTATTGGAGGTTATTTTTTGTGTGTGGATTGAAGTAATGATTAGTAGAATTATTTAGTTTTTGCTAGGAATTGTGATCAGGTAGCAAATATGCACTAGGCAGTCCATCATGGACAAGTTTTGTGTTCAGCTCCCAAGTGATCTTTCTATGGCAATTTTTGGATACTTGGAAAGAATTTTGGGTGTTTTCGGGTGATTTTCGTGCTCAAATTTGATCTTACAGTTTAGGTAATGAACTTTTGAGAGTCCAATATTTTGTATATCATCATGCACAATTGTCTTAAACTGTCATGTCCTTGAAACTTGTCCAAAGTTCTGTCAATTTATTATCCCCTGGGCCTGTGGAAGAGTAATCTGTATCTCATCCATGTGGTCAGCAATTGTTTAGTTTTCTAAGATCATTCTGAGTCTTGTACCCATCTAATGATCAATGCCGTGTTTTTAGATATGAGCTTGTTTCATTTGAACAAAGTTAGACAAAAAATTCCTCTTTGCCTCCTTTCAGGCCGTTGTCGTTTGATGAAGAGAATAATGAGGTTGGTTTGGACATGATATTTAGATGGTGAATGGTGACTTTTCCACACTCTTCCACCATGATATGCGCGTGCTTGTTGCCCACTCTATCCGGGAAGCATTTGTCTCATTCAGGTATTGCATACCAGTAGAATTTTTTGTTTTGCTCATCTTAGTAAGGGATCCTATGGAAGGTTTAGAGTGATGGTTATTTTCCTTTTTTATATGGTCCCAAAAGGAAATGCATATTACCTTTTCGTAAAGAATAAAGAAGCTTGCTTCTAAAGCTGTCTATAGTAGAAATGTTGGAAAAGGAAAGGATGCAACAAATGGTTGCAATTGATTATCTTGTTGGTCGGAAAATTAAGCCCAACCAAAGCTTGTTAATGATCCATTTTTGTATGGTGATTTCTGCAGATATGCATTACTATGTCAAAACAAAATTTGACAAACATTATAGCTTCTTGTGTCAATGTTTACTTTTTCTTGAAAGCATGCAAGTTTCTTGTGAAGGATGATCCATCCCTTGTTGTTCCACTTGGATTTTGATCTACAAAACATAAGCTTTCCTTTGATAATTCAGTTTCTTATACACTCTATGTCCCAAAATGAGTACCAACTCTTTCTAATTTTGTCCTAGAATGAGTATCAACTCCATTTTTTTATTGTTTAGTTATTTAGATACCCTTGAGTTTTTTTTTTTAATAAGAACACATGAGAGTGTAGGAGAAAAAAATCAAACTATAACTAGCTCATCGTTAAACTTTTACAAAAATAGAAAAATTTGACACTCATTTGGGGACGGATTGAATATTTGATAACATAAAGCGGTACATTACATAAGTATGAAGAGTCATGGATATGGCTTCTTCTGGCAATAATTTGGCTTGTCTTCATTATTTCTTAAGTTTACTTGATGTAGTGTAGGTTTTCAGTACAAACCATTGTCAAGGAAGGCATTTCCTGATACAATGCAACTGGAGAAAAGTTAACAATTGTTTTACTATTTCCATGTCAATGAACATCAGTAACTTTATTTTTTGTTTTTTCTCTTTACTGTTCTACCCTTGTGGACTATAATGAGAAATAGGCATACATGAAGCAAGTAATAGCCATCTTTGGGAATCAGTGACCTATGGTTATTTTTTTCATATTTTCTTTCACAGGCCATTTGATATGGGGAATCTCTTTTTCCTTGTCACTCCCATTAAGGAAGACAAGGCCTCTCCTGGACAAAGACTAGAGCCAACAATGTGGGATATACAAAAGGTATGCATATACACTATTCAGATTCATGTACAAATTTTGCCTTCCAGATCCCAAAACTAGCAAAACTAAATTTAGATAAATCTCTTGAAAAATGCTACATACTTCACATTATTTCAACGCGAGGTTCTTTAACACTCACTCTCACGTGGCCAAACAAAACCAGGTGTGATACTATGTAAAACTTAGCTCCAACCTATAAGTTCAATCTACTAGGTGAATGACTGAACTTGTATATCAAGTGGTGACAGACTTTACATCCTTTCAATGTGAGATTTCTAAACAATTCGATGTGGATTCCAGGGTGGCATGACGGAGCAAGTTTCTAGAGTTACATCAATTGAGGAAGGTTTAATTTCATGCATGGGGGGGTCTCATTTCTAAGCAACAGAGAAAATAAGGGGGGAAAAGAGGTAATAATCATCTCACATTCTCAATAACATAACTGCATAATTTTGGCATACATGCATTGCATATCTATTGAAATGGACCATGTCCAAGACAATGGACCACCCTGACTGTGAGGGCCTGAGCTTTCAGTTTCATGGACAAGAGCCAAAGGGTTGGCTCATCATCTTGAGGAGAGTGTGGGTAAAATGTCCAGAAATGCTGAGGTAAGATGTGAAGTGGGTTATTGTCTGATGAAGGGTTGCACTTTTGGTCTGTGCCTTGAGTTGCACTCCATATCTGCCACCCACCATACCCATCTCTATTACTAGGACTAGACCCTATTAATATGGTCCCCATTGTACACTACAAACAGAATACATGTCTCCTTCTTTCAAATGGTGGGTCCTCTTCTAATTCTCTCCAGCTTCTCATACTCCACACTGCCTTAATTCCCATTTTGAGTGTTTGATCTAGAATGGACAATAATGGTTTCAACATGTAACAGAATATGAAACAAACATGTTTAAAGCTTTGATTTTGTACTTTGTTCTGTTTATGTTGAGCCTCAAAATAAGTAATTGATTGTTGTTGCACGGAGACCGAATGATACTCTCTCCTCTGTTACGAGTTCATTCAATTTTTAACTATTTGACTTGATTGTAGGAGGTGACGTAGTGACAACCCCTTTTAAGTGGTCATTTGTGCAAGAAGCAAAGGAGGACCTCAGATCGCAAGAGTCAAGTCATCTTATCATCTTCGTGCAACATTAGTGTTTTATCACACCGAATATGCACACTTAGACGTTAAAATCGCAAAGTAACTCCAAAAAATCCTAACTAGTTAGATAGTTAAGCTAAATGGATTAAACTTGTGAGATTTAATCGTGTTGCAAAATATGTATGTTTGTTTGTGTCGCGTCAACTCGAATCGTATTTTGTTAAACTTGTCGTTTTCGTGGTTAGTATTTGAGCATAGGTAGTACCGAACTCAAAATATATAATCCAAACTTGTTTGAATAGTTTCAAGAACAGTGGTCTTTCTACTATTGATTTTATACACATGAATCATGGATTTGCAATGTCAAAATTGAGATTCAAATTTAGTCCAATAATAAAAGGTCTTGCATAATGTACAATTTTTGTTTATATAATGTAATGATCTTTGATATTTATATTTATGATACTTGTGATTTTCAAGACAATGTCAAATTCTCTTGACCATCATTGTAAAATCGAGCCCTTCTGACATTCGAATCTTTGTTGATCTAATCAATTTTTAAAGTGAAACAAACTTCTATTCAATTTGCGATCGAAATTTGAATGAATATGAAGCACGCCTAAATAGAATATGAGTTAGTTTTATGACTTTTATAAACCTAAACTCAATATAAAACCCAAAATTATCATCTCTAATAAAAATTTATAACTATATCAAATAAATTTACCTACCAGCAAATCAATTTTCAACTGAATCCCAAAATTCGAATATCTTCAACTTGAATTTGAATAAACTCGATCTGAAACTTATTAGTCGTATGATATTAAAGAGCGCCGATACGTCCAATCAAGCTCAAAAACAGTGGCAGTAGTAAATTCTGGAAGAGGCAAAGAGCAAATGGTACCTTTTTTATTAAAAAAAACTGAAATAATTGGTTGAAATTGGCTGTAAAAAAAGAAGGTGAAAGTGAAATTCGAGAGAGTGATAGCGAAAGAAGAAGAAGAAGCCCCACCCACGTGGCTGTACAGAAACCCCACCATCGACTATCTTTATTTTTTGTCGGCCGTAAATACCTTCTCCACGTGTCAATTCCTCATATAATCACTGCATTCCAATAATTTAAATACGGAATATTCAATACAAACGTGGATTTGTAAATGCCACGTTAGCAAATACACGTGGACAATTAATTACTGTTTTTTAACTCGAGATAAAATTTAGGAAAAAAGTTCAAAATGATCCCTTAGCTATCCAATTCGTGACATTTTGATCTCTGAACTATCAAATATGTTATTTCAGTCCAAAAGATAGACGAAAGAGCCTTTATAATCCAAACGTTTATGAAAATCGAGCCCTTTCAGGACATTCCGTCAAATTTGTTAACGAAACCGTTAAAATTACAATAAAATAATATCCTCAATTGACACGTTTGATAGTTGAATAAAAAAATGGCACGAACTAGATAATTCAAGGACTAATTTGGACCTTTTTTCTAATACTGATCATTGCCACGCCATCAATTTAGTGTAAAAAATATTTTTTAAATGCAATTTTAACGGTTCCGTAAGTGAATTTGACGAAACTTTCTTACACGGCTCGATTTTCGAAAACGTTTGGACTAAATTAACTTTTTCACCTATTTTTTGGACTAAAATGGCACGTTTGATAGTTCAGAGACCATTTTAGACATTTTTCTAAAATTTATTACCGATCAAAACAAAATTTCAAGAAGGTATGTAAATTCACTCCACTTAACTACGTTCGACACAAAATTCGAAGAACTAGTTAACACATGCACAACTCTATTGCGTACTCGTTAACAGAATGAGCTAAAAATTGAGACAAAGTGGCTAATGTGTCACTAATAACCAGACCGGGGATCATGATGATCTTCTCTCTTGCATGCAAAAACTTGAGCTATTTGTTGAAGTGCATCGCGCTCAACTAATAGATCATGTCAATTTCGACTCCCCGTTGAGTTGAATGTCTCGTAGACTGACAAATCTTCTACACAACTGATCTTTGTTACCCCACTTCAAAAACACCGACAACCACCCCGATTGTCCTGAACCACCCAACTATCCCATCACTTCCCGCTCAAAGTGAAGACCTCCCCGTCCACATTTAGCTTTAGGAAACCCCGAAGCGACTTATATATGCCTTTAACCGCCAGAACAAGATCATCAACCGCAAGCGCCTTCAAAGCAAACAATGTGATGTTGACTATTCTTTCATAACAATTGTCGACGTTGCATCAACAAAATTAGGAGTAATTATTTTTGACTAAATGTTATGTGAACCAATTTTGCTTTGGTAAAATTGAGTGAATTTTGTAAATTTTAGAGACTAGTTTAATTACCGTTGACATTGATTACTCCTATACATTAGTTATAGTAGTTGTATAAATGTTTTATGAGGGAAATTATTTGGGAAAAAATTGGTTGATGTGTTATTTGAAAGAGATTGATGTTTTTTTTGGGGACTTAATTAAGATCCATATACAATATGTCAACGTAGCAATATACAAACGTAAAGAAACCAACAACTTTCCGTTGACTTTTATCATGTTTGATTGACCTTACAAAAAAAAAACGTTTATCAATAATGTATAGATCAATCACAAATATCAACCTTTTTCTTTATATTTCATTCAATTGAATTTATGTGTTTCAAATTCCTTTTTTAGGTCCTTGATTAGAAGGTCTAAGGAGGGCTTGCAATTTGGATAAAAACTCGATCCGATTTGAATTAGGTTTAGGTTGTATAAAATGATATTTGGTCAAACTTTTAGTGGATTGGATCACGATCATCTTGAGAACATTGAGAGATGGATTGTAACGAACTAATTCTAATGAGTATGCACATTTTGGGCTATGACTCAAGATTATAGAAATTCTACTTTCTTTCGGATCGAATTTGCGTTAATTCTTTTGAATTGAACACTATAAATCATACCCAAAATCTAAATTGCTACCTTTTCAATGCCCTTTTTGGCCTAAACACATATTTACAACCTAAGAAGACATGTATTTATTCATGAAGAGGTACACGTCTTTTCATTTACACATCTTCACGAAAACTATAATAATTTAATATGTCAAAATTATTTTAAACCGTTATTGTCTAATTAAGTTCAAATTTGTTTGTCTAATTGCGTTAAAAAAGTAGTAGTTGATACATTTCTATCTGAATCTAATTTAATTAATTGAAACAATTTTTATATATTTATTGGAATAAGTCAACTATTGCAACCAAAAACCACATTTTTCCTCAAATAAATTTATTAATCTTATGTTTAATTGAAATGAGGTTTAAGTGCAATGTACCCAACTTCTCTTCCGTCAGACCAATTAATTGTCATCTAATTACTATATATTAAAAATTATTAGTAGTCACGTTATATATACAACATAATTTATTAGTCACAAATTTGGGTCATCTTTTTGTTCTTTCATATAATCGAAACCGAATGTTTATTTGCCACCCCAAGCTTTCATATAATTTATAATTTATTTAATTATTTTTTATTTGATATATTATGTTGCATCATGTACGCAATTGAAATTGATTGGTGTGACATAATATAATGTTTTTCTTTTTGTCTACTGAATATACCAACTAGATATAAAATATCTGAAAGAAAACTAGATATGAAGTATATAAAAAATTTGTTTATTAATTATAAAATAGTTAGTCACAATTTCAAAAAAAATGTTTCAATTTCTTAGATCAACTATCATTTTGTTTTGAGTAGTATCTTATTCAATTGTTGTTTTAATTTAGTTCAGAACTATTCATGTTGTTTTAAATTGATAATTTTTTTGAGTTAGACGCATAAAATTTAAGTTTTGTGTGTAAATGAACGAATTTATCTAATAAAAAATTGATTGCGATTGGATCGAACAAGATTTTCATAGATCGAAATCTAAATTCTCAAGTCTAAATTGTCAAATTTACTCATACGTGTTGCTTAACGTGACGTTATATGAAATTTCAAAAAGATATTGGTCCAAGTTTAAATAGTTTATGTGGCCAATAACCCTCATTTCTTCCATATTAATCTTTACCCATTATTTTACATTTTATGGAAATTGGTCGGCCAATATTTTCTTCTTCCTTTTATTTTAATATATTTTGTAAACAATTCAAGACCGATCTTTTGTGTGAGACAAATTTTTCTATTCAAATGTTTTCCAAAATCTTTCATGTTTTGTCAAAAGGCAAATTGAACATAGCTAGGTGGCTATGTTCACAACCTTTATTACCAAAATGTTGCCAATTTTGAAATTTTACAAAGACTCCTTTTAGCTTTCATGATTAATACATGTAAAATTTCCAAATAATCAAAGTGTCTAGGCTCGAAATAAAGTGCACATAGTAAAACATGAAGGAATTTATGTTCATTATAGAGCGAAAAATTCGGAAAAAAAAAGTAAAAAACCTAATTTAGTCAACGATTGTTTTCATTTGGTCTCAATTTGGGACATAGTATGAAGTATCTAAGCGAATGTTATGATACAAATTTAGAAGAAACTTTACACGAGAAAAAAAAATTTGGGGAGGAAAATTTATTATTTTAGAATTTTGAAGTGTTAATTGGGTTACAAAACATTTTCTGAAAAAAAAATGTTAAGTGGGTGATTAGGAAGATGTTTTTTTAAGGAACTCAAGAAATTTATATTAAATCAAACAGTGATCAACACAAACTCTAGTGAAAAAGACGGACATGAAACTCCGACCCTATCACCAATTAAAAACATACTAACATATGATCCAGCTAATAAGTAAATAGCCCTAATGGAAACCGAACATAATTAAAATTAGTTAAATGAGACATGATATCATAATGAAGCAAACCAAAGGCACTGGGAAATCTCTCCCCTCCGGTTTGAATAGCACGAACAACTGGTAACAGTTGCTTTTGAAGTTTAAGCCGACCACATGGAATGCTTTGCCAACCGCCTCTCGTCACCATCGTGTATGTCATCTGATCCAATAGCAAACTCGAAGTCTGATCCGATGACTCTGACCATATCACCCCCTTCCAAGCCACCTTCTCCTTCTCTGCAATCGTCTCTTGCTGCCCCGAACTCCAACCAAAAAACATATCGCGAATCTACGCCACAAATTTACAAAATCTAACAAAACCCTTAACTTGCTATCAAAGCAAGACTCGCTATAAGAACGAGAAAGACCGCAATTTGTTATATACAAAATCAAGAGCTGCCGCCGCTTTGAAATTAAGAGTTACCGTAACCAAACAAAAACTTTATTCGACTGTCAAAACGGTAAAGAGAAAGAGAGGTACAAACCCTAAAAGATTATAGATTTTTTATTTAATAATCAATCAACATTTATCTTATAAAAACTAGGAAGATGTTAAATAATAACAAAATCGGTTTACTAAAATAATAAGCATCTTCCATGGAAAACAATGACTAGTACTAATGAATTTAGTGCACTATTATTGACTTTTTTATTTGGCAACAAAATGTTTTTGGAGAAAGGTATCTTCTACCGGTTGCCGCATAATTGATGATTAGTGAGTATCTTTGTACATTATGTGTATGTATTTAAGCTAATATTTTTTATTAGTTGTTAAATGTACTCTAATATTGTAGGGTCTTATATTTTTTTTAGGGTAAAGGGATGCTTTATTAATCAATAATAAAATCCCGAATCATCGCCGGGGGAAGTTTCGGGATGACCCAAGAATCTCGACCAGATATAAAATTAGAAGCCCTAATGATATTATGAGCTACTACATTCACTGACCGATAAATAAAGAAAAAAACAAATGCTTTCAAAATCTAAAGACAAACTTAGACAATCGTTTATAATTAAACCATAGAAACTTCTCATGACGGATCCTATCTCGAGATCCGAAAGACAAGCTACCAATATTCATTTCTTCCAAATTTATGGTTACAAATATATATTTAATATGATTTATCTAAATGCAGGTCGTTTTAATTAATCTACATTATTGTTCATTTGCTTGCGGTGAGACATTGTTGATTAGCCCGATATGTGTGATAAACCGCCACTAAGTGGATTTGATAGAATGATTTACTATTCACAAAAATATTATTTATTCTCTCAATGACAGGTAAGAGTATTATATAGAGTGATGCTCAAAGAGAGACTATAATTAAAAAATGAAATTATTTCTTATTTGAATACCATAATTTTGAATTTTTTTAAAGGTGAAATAATAACCATTAAAGAATAATAAAATCATTACATCGATAATAAAAAAAACAAACCTAAATCAAACCAAACTAAAAATAGACTGCAAATAGAAGGACAACCAAACTAAGACCAAATTAGATCTGATGGGTGAAAACTTTATTGACCTGAGAAGAACCCAATAAATCAAACCAGGGGCACTAGGCAAGCCCTCCCCCGATCTGTCCAACCAATGCCGAACTCTGCTAGACTTTCTCCAAACCATGCTGAATCAGACCACCAACTACCAGTCGACCCCGTAACCTAATCCTATCACGAGGGTCATT
>JAYMSZ010002878.1:0-11341 GCA_036897665.1 Pelargonium citronellum
GCCAGACACATAAAAAGGATAAATATCCATAAACTAAACGGTAGGCTTACCCATGCATGTGCAAGGTATACCATAGACAGTTATTTTTTGAAAAACTAAACAAAAGAGAAACAAAAGGGTAATACGGGTATGGAAAGTAAAGTAGAGGTTGCACAGTATCTCACAGGAGCTCCCCAGCTCCTGTGAGAAGTAGACCTTTTGAGACCTAATTTCATGAATGTCTATAAAGTTGGTTTGCCAAACAATTTGTTATGGAAAATTGGTCTATAGACAATTGAAGTAGATCTCAAGTAGACTTACCAAACAAGGCCTTAGCCACACCGTCGATCTGTTCCTAAGAACCCGATTTCGGAGGTATCGGATTTGGATATGATCCCGAAGCTAAAGACTACAAAATTGTTAGGATTATGTATCTGGTCGAATATGGCCATCGGACTCCTCTCATTGAAGTGTATTCTCTCGCGAATGATTCCTGGAAGGAACTCGATCCCGATTCCTCAGGTTTTTTGGATCCGGATCCCGATTTGTGTTCTCATTGTTACCTGAATGGGGCTTCTTATTGGCTCGATACGGATGGTATAGCATCGTTTGACTATAGCAAGGAGGAATTCCTTTATGCTGATCTTCCGGTGGGCACGCGTCCCGCCTTATTTGGTGTGTTTCTTGATTCCATTGTTGCCTTGTATCAGAGCAACAAGGCGCAGCAGGGAGTGGTGGCGGATGGGGATCTCAGGTGGTATGACATATGGATGTTGGACAGTGATCTCTACAACAATTATGAAGACGGAGATGAAGATTTGGAGGTGTGCTGTTGGAGCAGGCGATCTTGGATGGGTTCTCGTTCTTGTTATATTCACCTATTTGCATTTGCTGCAAATGGTGATCTTATTGCCATCTCCGGAAGAGGATTACAATGTTCCAATTGTAGTTCATACGCAGAGCCTTGTTATGCTCAATCAACACTGATCATCATCACAAGCTATGTTGCATTGCAAACCTCTTCTTTTTGTTTGACTGCTCCTCTCATCCTCTTCGTGCTTGGATTAAATTGCAGTTTTTCGATGACTTTCTTTTTAGCCCGTACATGTTTTAGTATGCCTTAATGTACTAGTTCCTTTATCTTTCCTCTGCCTGTGGGTGCTATATCTATCTTTATAGCGGATTGTATGAATATATGGTTCTTTTTTTATATAAAAAAAAATGCAAGTTAGTGACAACTCGTTCAATAGATCATTTTAGAAAAATAAATTAATGGGGTTACGTAAGATTAGGAGACACATCTGAAGATTATCGGATACGCGTTGAGAAGATGAGAGTATTCGTGCATCATAGATCAAAAGGTAAGTCACCTGCATTACATTCGCTTGCTTGTTATGACTTTTTTTAGAGTATTTATCCTGAAGAGTTGCATATCACAGAAAAAAATACTTGAAGAACAGAGAATATTATGATTTTGGCCTGATTCTGGCACTTAATAGTTCATTATAACCAAACTGCATTTGAAAATGGCAATAGAACATGAAAGTTTCAATAATTCCCATTTTGAAAATACTTCAAACTCAGAATAACATCTCAATTACATGCAACAGGGGAAAATTAAGTGAAGACATTCTACAAAATTGCTTACTCCACTAGATTTCGTTTTCGGGTTCACCAGATATCGCTACGACTTCATCATCAACTTTCTTATTACAAGCTGCATCAGTATTCTCATTTGTCAAACTCTTCTGCTGCAGTTCATCTTTCAGCCTTTCAAGCTCAACATCCTTCTCTTCTAGCTTCTCTTGCAATATAAGCACCTGTAATTGAAGATAAAACTCAATAAAGCCACCATCACAATGAAACAATGAAATGAAATGGAAAACTCAATTCTGATGCACATACAGGTTCAATAAATCATTATATTGCTAAATATTTGATGTTCAACTATACATATAATTTAGCAATACTAATAAGGCAACATTTCTGCCGGCAAGCAGGCCTGATATAGCAACTACAAGATCTATAAGCTCTGTTGCAAACACAAACCCATGAAATTCAGTGCCTTAATTAATGTCCTATACAGACTGTGTTTATCTTCAACTACCAAGGCTCCATTTCTGCCGGCAAGCAGCCCTAATAATATAGCAACTACAAGATCTATAAGCTCGGGTGAAAACACAAACCCATGAAGTATTAAGTTCGAGAATTATGACTAATGCTGTTCAATTTCTAGTTTCTAATGAAGTGGGCAGCTTAAGAGGTTAATGGTAAATCAATGTCAAATATCCACTAATTATAACTCTATTTTTTTTTACATGAATTATAACTTTTATTCAGTGGTCATGCTAGCTTCAGGTGCATTAATATGTGAAAGGTAGGGATAAATGAAAACCATTTCGTTTGATTTCTCAACATCATCTGTAAGCCCCTCCATATGTTTGTAGAGACCTGTATTCAACACCACAAAACAGATCAAAATAACATAAATGACACTATGAAGGAACCATGGTAAAATGTACAAAATAATGACACTCTTAATTGAATGAGACCATAACATTAAACTAACAAAATTGATGAAAAATGTAAAAATGATGACCAAGATATCTGCAATGCTAAAAAAATCTTTATTGGAATAGTATTTTAAACTCAACTGAACACACTTGGAACTGATGGGTACTAAGATTCCGGTGATTGGATGGTCAACAAGCAGAAATTTGGATATATACTACTCTCAGGTCATAATGTCTTTTAATAATCCTCTATGAGAATACTAGAATAGATTTCATCTGAGAAGTAAAGGATGACATGCCAAAAAAATTACCAGTGTCATCAACTGGATAAGTCAATTTCAAATATAGTATTTTCCAGATATAATGATAATTAAAAAAAAAATGGCAGTTAATAAGAGTTTCGCTAGAAATAAGATGATATGGGACAACATAATATAAACAATTGCTGCTAAGGAAGTAAATCGGATTCTTGAGAATAAACATTTGGGTCTGATCCGAACCCAATGCATTTCTATGCATAAAATGAATCAGCAGACAGCGGCACTAAAACGAATATCAGAAGGCAAAAGAAACATTTAGGAACCCAGCTAACCACTATCCAACAGGAAATGCCGTTTAGTATGTGAACTGCTTGGACAAATCCAGCTAAACCAAATGAGGAAAAAAAATGCAAGTAATATTATCACTGACCTTCAAATTGAATTCTGAGTTCTGCATTTTGAGATTTCTGCAAAGCAAGCTTCATTGCTAATTCATGAATCTGCACAGAAAATGTTGAAGAGTTAATATAAATCAATAGAAGAAAAAGAAGAAAATAAAAAGGGAGATATATTTCATTTTATCTGACATCATAGCATAGAAAAGACAGTCAATTTAGTTTTTTGCAGACGAAAATAAATGCATTTAGACATTTATGATAGAACACTAGAGGTGGAACTAAATAGAGCACTAAAGAGGTCTCGTATTGCATTTCAATCTTCGGGCCCATGCATACATATTTAAATGGTTAGTAATCATCGCCATCCACTCCTTTCCTAGCCCCTTCCCTATTCGATGCAGAAGAAGTGCATGAACAAATTGTCCATGATCTTCTTTGTACAAGCAAAAACGAACAAATATTAAGTCCAAAGAATTAAACTTCCCCGATAATTCCTTTATCTATAAACTAATATAGAACACCCAGGCATAAATAAAACGAAATGCAATTTAGATACAGAAACTGCACCTTTCCTTCTGCAGCTTGATTCCCTATCTCCTCGTTTTCCTCTTGTAGGGTCCTACACTTGGCCATCAGCATCTTTCCCATCTTGCTTTGAGGAGTAAAACTGACAGCATTAATATTATCTTGTAACTCCTTCACCTTTTTGTCCTTCTCTTCAACCAAATTCTACATTGTGCATCAATAAGAATTATAAACAAACTAATGTGAAGCGAGGGGAAGAAGAATCCACAATTTGGAAATTATGGGGCCTATAGTTCAGCTCATTTCTGGTGATCTAAATCTAGAATGTTAGAGTAGTTGCTTGCTCGCCATCAAGCCACAGAGAATGAAAGATAGGAATGATACATGGGAAAAAATGGACAAATGAAATACTCGTGTTAGAAAAACATATCAGAAACCACATCCAGTGATTCCAGTCTGATAGAAATGACCTAGAACAGAGCAACTATCACTAGCACGTAAGTGGATAGGAAACCTTTTAATTTCAGATCAAGCCCATGATTTTCTACAAGACAGCCATATCTCATTTGCAGTAAGGGAACCATAATTGCGTTCACATTTCCATTAGGAGACTAGACTGCTTTCCATAAGAAGGGATCCTTAAGCATAATTAAGACATAAGGACTGGACTACCACCATATGTCTTAATTAAATCCTATCCAACGACCCCTTCTCACTGTAAGGAAAAAAAAAATAACGACAAGTGCATCAAACCAAAGCCACGCCACTAGGAAAAATCTATGAAAACAGGAGAGCACTTTGCCTATTTCATTTTATCAATCTTTTTATCACTTTTTTTCAGCAGGAGGTTTCCTTGTGATTTGCTCCTCTGTAATTAAGTTTTGCAGCTCATCACCAGATGCAACAAGAAAAGGAAAGTGAAAAGGCACAGAGAGATCAAAAGATGAGTTAAATGGCATAAACCATTAAATGCAGCCTGACAAGAAAGAATTAACAATCAAAGTATGAAGGGCAACGTTACTTGCAGATGTTTTAAAAGCACAAACCTTTAAGCGTGTAAACTCTTCATGAATCGCAGGATCTAGTAGTAATCTCCTTGCCTGACATGTTAAACCCCACATAAATAAATAAAAACTCAAAATTATGGGGTAAAGGAAGAATTGAATTTTGAATTTATCGCAGCTTACACTTGATATTTCCTATTTTGAACATATTTTAAATTTACATGGCAAAACTAATAGGAAATAAAAGACAACTGTTGAGTCAGGAGAAAAGAATCCTAGACAAGACTTCAGTGAAGTTGGAAGTTGTATATAAAACTATTACATACTTTTAGAAGATAAATAAAAGTACAATTCAAACAAAATAATTTTTATACCCTACTTTTTTTATTTTGAAATCATAAACCCCATCATGTTATGAATGATAAACAAATTCTAAATTATATGTCGCATTGCAGCCTAAAACTTTTAGAAGATAAACTTATTTCATTCAAACAATAATATTGTAAATCATCTCATTCTGGTTTAGAACTCGTAAGCTCCATTATATTATTAATGACAAGCTAAGCAAATTAGAAATTATTCATTCAATCGGAGCCAAAAACAATTGATGAGATTGTAGATGAATAATAATAAAAACTATAAAAAAAACACTATTGTTTAGCTTCTAGCAAATAGTACTATTTGCATATTCTATAATATCAATCTGCACCTTAGGAACAATTTAAAATCTGAATGCTTGTATATTACCTGCATTGAAGGAGGCTTTAGTTGTGCCTTCAAATCACGGACTGCAGACTGGAAATTTAGTGGTAAATGTGAATTTAGAAAGGAATGATGTCGAAAAATAAACCACATAATCAAAATAACGCTGCCAATAATTTCTCATAACCATACAAATATAAGCAATCACATAATACTGGACAAACCACACAGGATCCTAGTTTGTGTCATTCAAGCTCTCTTACCGGATAATGCCATGGGAACTGAGCTTCAGAAAATTTCATCACAGTTGAATGAAGCTAACGACTTCTCATTTAACTACGATTTGGATCAAACGAAGCAAGACAAAAAGACGTCCTAAAATATACAGCTAAGGACAAAGTTTGGGACAATCTTTGGCAACCATTTGAAACTTTGCTGCTTGAAAAAAGAAAAGCTTTGGAGATTCCTACACATAAAACTCATAAACCTTTTGTCAAGATCCATAAGCTAATGCAGATGTTCTTAATGGGATTAACTTCACAAGATATTTATGGAAGATTTGATGCCTTCAGACTCTGGTCTCATCATTACTATTGACTACTGTTCCATTTCCCTTTGTCATTAATCCTTTCGAGCAACTTTTCAAGGAAATAAGTTCCTCTTCTTAATAGATTTTGTTTTATATATTAAGTCAAAATAAACATTAACACCAAACAAATGTGACATTAAACCACCTTTGTCATACACAGCACATTATAAAGAACAGACATGCAACAGAAAAGTTTCACCTTCAGCTCTGATATCTCCTGCTCTCTTTTTGCAAATGTTACAATGAATGCAGCTTCCTTTTTCTTTGCCTTCTCTAACTGATAGTATAAAAAGCGAAGAATGAGATCCGGTACATGAATTATAATTCTAACAAACAAGACTAACAAGTAATTGAATAGATAAATAAAAATCAAACCTGCTCTTTTAATAACTCCTCGGAGGATTTCAAAGTCTGAAGATAATTAATCACTAATTTAGGTTCTACAAGAAAAGGAAAGGAAAAAAAAAAACAGGATATCATTTATTTGGCAACCCAGGCAGAATAATTCAAAAGGTCATATACTCAGTTTGTTCTGCAACCAGAAAGTAGAACCTATAAGTAAAACTAATTAATTAATTATAGCTGCAACTGTAACCTGGAGTCATCCCAGCAGGTATGAAGGATTCGTTTTGAAAAGAAGAATGCCACTTCTGAATCTCAGATCTTGCAGCTTCAAGCTCCATCTGAAATGGCCAATAAAAAGCTCATAATCACTTGCAACCACTATGCATGCTTCAGTGGGTAGCACAAAAAGTTAATTTCTTAAGTTTCAAAACAGGCAGTATTCCTGCAATTGTATGACAACATTCAACAAGTAATGACAAATAAAGCGCTGCAAAGTTGCGTGTTGATTTCAATCTCTTCTAAGATTGATGTTTTTATCAAGACTAACTAGAGTAGTAATACTATTAAACCCCCATAGGCACAAACGAAAGTGATTAAAAACATCTAGAACACTGAAAACATGCAAATGTACAATGTATCTCCAACCAAACCATAAAATGAAATGAAAGTAATATATATTCACAGTTGTGCATATATTGCTAGAGTATTATTTGTGTAACGACTCAACGGACTATCAGGTACTTGGTACATCATATTCATATCTCATTTAATCCACACCACACCAGCCTGAAGTAGGCGTACCTTGAAAAGTTTAAGAAATTAATCATGGCAAGTAGCCAAAATGCATGCCAGTTTTAAATAGATTAGAAGAAAAAAAAATACACTCCCCAGAAAAACAAATATTGAGACGACTCCCATCTTCTTCCTTGCTACTTTAAAGACTGAAAAATTTCCTCACTACCATGCATCGAAAATCATTGTAAAAATATCTTAGCATGATA
The DNA here is from genome assembly GCA_036897665.1 of Pelargonium citronellum. NCBI lineage: Eukaryota > Viridiplantae > Streptophyta > Magnoliopsida > Geraniales > Geraniaceae > Pelargonium > Pelargonium citronellum. Next base: position 7,317 of record JAYMSZ010002878.1, read on the forward strand.
GTTACTTCAATTTTACAGGTCCTCTGAAATAATGAAGCAAACATAGAAGAAACCATCTCCATGCATATACAGACATGAATGGTTATGCAAACAGTGATCTTGTACAAGGAGAATAGATGTACTAAATGGACGCTTACCTGGCATGTTGCAAGGTTATCCTTACAATTCTCAAGGCTGAAAAAGAAAATTCCATGAAAGGGGAAATGTAAGGCTCATAATTCAAAGAAAAACTAAAAGCAAGTGCATTCAAATTGCTCTATAACTAAAATCAGATTTTGCAATACCTCTCACGAAGAGAGAGAATCATTCCTGTTGCCGCACCAGGTGCAGTTTCCTCAACATTTGTGTTACCCTGCATTACAAACAAGCAAAATGTAAAGTACAAAAATGAAACTTCTGCAACTCGGTCATGCCATCATCTACCTCAAGATATACACAAGAAGAGTACAGCATGTGAAATAGTAGGAGGTCTTCTAAGAACATGCATCAGGCACCACTCCACAGAATTACCCATACCTTGCTCTGGTAGATAAATACTCTAAGACCAAAGAAACAGTTTCATGAAGTGCACTCAATGTTGATAACTATTTCAAAAGAGCTATCAATCTAAATTAGACTATTTTGTCATATATAGATAAAAGTAACTAATTTGAACACTACATTCATACACACTTACTTTTTAAGCTTACACCATAGACTGGAATTGCAAAAGTGTGATAAATATCCTAGGCCACATCCAAAAATAAAGTGTCCAGGTAAATTTTCAGAAACGAAGTCCATGGGGCATTAGGGTTTGCTCTATTAAATCGTACATCTAAAGCTACAGGAACTCAAAAATACCTTTTTAGATCCAAAAATGTCATCTTCCTCGTCTTCAAGATCCCCAAAGCCTCTCTTGGTACCTGAATTCCCGCAGGAAAAAAAAAGAGTTAATTTATAAATATAAAAAAAGTCACAAACAGAACCAGGACAACTTGCTATGAATCGGCGTTTATTTGCGAAGAAAATTGAACTAACCCGAACGTCTGGAACCGTGAGCACCGGGAAAATCGCTGCCAAAATCATCATCCTGAGTTCAAATTGAGCAAAAATTAGAGGAAAAAATCCAAAGGAAAGCGCAAACGCAGTGCCAAATCCACAATCTCGAAAAGATGAAAGGAAAAAAATGCAGTAATGTAGCGGATTACATCGTCGATTTGGTGATGAGAAGCCATGGAAAAGAGAAACCCTAGGCGAATTAGTTTTCTCGGGAAATAAAATCAATTGGAGACTGAGAAGAAGACTGGAGTTTAGCTCTCCAAACACCGGAAAGAGAAATAGCTTCTTCTGACTTCTGAGTTCGGAAACCAATTTTTTCCAAACATTTTCCGGAGGAAAATTATAGATTGAAGAACCAAACTGAGCCTTAGCTTCAAAGTCCAGCCCAGGAAGAGTGGGCTTTGGTCTACATTTCCCACAATACATTGAAGCCCAGGCCCATCTCAATATGTAGACACTAATAATGAATTTGACTATTGTACATCTGCGAATCAAACAGCCCATCAAACTGGAAGCATTTAAATGAAACATAACAAAGACGTTATAAAATTTGTGGTTTGAAATTCAACTCAGTCAAATAAATCTAACAAAAATATCTAAAACTTAACGAATTTGTGGACCACTTGGTTCATTGATCAACCCAAAAACAAAAATTTGGCACTAGCAAATTCACGAATAATTAAACAAAAGGCACTGAAGTTCTCCCCATCAACCTGAATTATCAAATTGAAGGTGCTGAAATACTTCATCCCCTCCGACCTGAAGAGCACGAACAACTGAAAACGATTGTACTTGGAACCACATGGATGGTTTTGCCAACGGCCCCTCACAACCATCGGATCTGTCATATGATCTGACAACAAACTCGAAAGTTGATCCGTTGACTCTGATCAAACCACCAACTTCCAACTCATTTTTTTCCTCTCTGCATTCAGCTCTTTCTGCTCTGCGTGCGCACCAATAAAAATATACCGTGAATCTACACCGCACTATAAATCTTAATAACTCATTATTTGATATTAAAACAAGACTCGTTATCTTAACGAGTGAGACCAAAATTTACAATCTACGAATCAAAAAAATTGACGCCGCTTTAAAAATAAAAAACAGTCGTAACCGAAAAAAACTCGAGTGGAATCTCAAAACATATATATGTAATTTGACTTAACCCCACATGTTCAAATTTATATCTCCTCCTCCATTCAATTTTTTAATGTTTTTATTTGAAAACAATGTCGGTTTGGAGGAGGTATGTTCATGTTTTCTATCAAAAACAAATCTTATGCTGATGCTATAAGAGGATCCTCTATATAGGGCAAAGCTTAGCTATATCTTTTTATTGAATTATATCTTCCTAGGACTCATTCATGTCTCTCATAAACTATGCTTAATTAAGCTTATTATTATTATTATTATTATTAAATAAAGGCTAGGGTTGATGGAAATGAAGACAAACAACCTTTTCTCCAAATCTTGCAACTTGAAGGGCCCAACATGACAATCTTCTTGTAACTTATTGCTTAACAATATAGACTAATCACCCATCATTATTAATAATTAATACCTAATAATATTAGCTTAGGAGCATAATGAAAAAGGCAACAGTAGCCTCCACTACTTACATGTTAACACCCTTCCTTCTCAATCTCCTCCGTAATTGACTCGTCGGATGCAACATCCTCCTAGGAATCAGACATGGCACGTGGGGATCGCAATTGTGAAAATGATTTGTGGTTATAGATGTTAGTAACCCACTTTCGCTAAAAGTCTTAAAAATATTACACCACAACTTTATAAAACGTGAGATGGGGAGTCCATGTATTATGGTCCATATTCATAATGTTTAGGAATATATTTTCACTAACGTTATTATTTGGAAATTGCTTCATAACGTGAAATATTGTTATGTGATGAACAAAGTAATATGAAATTATTATCGATAGATTTAGTCTTTAAATTATCACTCATTTTCATACATTACATACAACATCCGAACATCGTATTGAGATTGAGAGTGATTTAGAAACATCATTTAACTCCAACATAACGCATAAACACGTATATCTTACCATATATGCTCTTTCTTAAGTGCTTTTTATTATATTTTATTTTTCTTGTTAGTTTTCATGGAGATGGTGGTAAAATGAGAAAGGTGGGTAATTGAAATGATTGTTTGGAAGGAATTTTAGGGTTTGTCGGCAATGTTGATTTAAGCTTTGTTGGATATGCATCAATTCAGGTATGGCAATTTTGAGATGTAGGGAACATGGTTGTAACACTTGGGCCCTAGGGTTTGGATTATTTTAATTAGCATATTTATACATGCATGTTCAATAAAATTATATTAATTTGTTTTTTTCTTATTGGAGGAGGGCATATTTCTTTTCTTTTGTTTTCTTTTGACAATTTGGGATCTTCAAATGGTGTGAGCAAATCTCATTTTATTTGGTTAGGCGGCTGATGGTTCTAGATTTGGACTTGTAATTTTAGTGGAGTTGTTGGATTTTTTTTTATGATTAAACTTAATAAAAATTAATTGGTTTAGATCAGGGACTATGGTTTTACACATAATCTGGTTTAAGTGTCTAACCAAATTGTAATGTACTACAATTTGATGATTGTATTGTAGTATGTATACCATGTAAATCCATAGACAAAATGATCATTTCTTATTTGCCATCCGAGATAGCATTTCTAATAATGCAAGACTCAAAGAGGAAAGAAAGAAAGAAAGAAGAAGAAGGACATTTTTTTACAAAAAGGACAATTTGTATAAATAAATTTTTAAAAAGAAGAAAAAACACATAATCAATTAAAATCGAGTAATGGGTAATTAATAATTACTTAAGTTAACCCACTACAAGAAATTCACTTTCCGCGACAGCCAATCCAGTCGCCCAAACCCATATTCTGTCGCGGAAAGTCAATAATGGTTGTAACCAAATGTCTTGTCACGGAAAGTCTCATGTGCACGACTGGAGCTGGTT
>JAYMSZ010002879.1:0-11341 GCA_036897665.1 Pelargonium citronellum
TTTACACTATTAATAAAAAGATAGGGGAGTTAGTTGTCGACTTTTAAAACATAGGGTGGTCATGTGTTTTTGGTCATAAATAGAGGGGAATTTACTGTAATTACCCATTCTAGTAAATTACTTATTTTTTACAACTTACTTAGTCGGGGGACTACGGACCAGTCCAACTCGACGAGCATGATAAAGAGATCGAAGATTAAACTAATGCATGAGTCACTCGATTCACAAACTAATTTGTCAAAAAAAAAAACAAACTCAAACTCAACTAACCGAGCCACAATGACTAATATATTATGAATAATAAGACCGAAAATCCTCGCATTTTGCCTGCAATGCTTCAATAACTAGCAAAGAATCATACGTGATTGAGACCCGATCCAACCACAAGCTCAAACCCAATCCTAACGAAATATCAATTGCGTGCTACTGTCTCTGCGCCATATTTTTGCATCTCCCCCGTCAGGTCGTCACACAGAGATCGGTATATTAAGACAAAATAATTTGGTCGTACGTAGTTTGAAGTTTTTCTTATTGTGATTTTTCTATATTGAAAACTCAAGTATTATTACATAACTTTTGTATTTGTACTCAAATTGGTCCATCAAATTTATATATCTTAAAGTGGTCCATGAACTTTCATACATAAATTCAAATGAGTTCATTGTTAACATCCACTTACCGTTAATAATATTAGAATGCTATTTTTTTCACGTCAACTTTTCTACGATAATGAGTTCACTACAAAAATTTTGGTTCAAAACTGAGTTGAAATAAAATATCTCAGAGACCAATAGTTGAGTTTTTTTTTTTGTTTTTTTAAGGATTAAAGTTACTATTGATTCTCCAACTATACACTCATATCACAATTGATTTCATACTATTTTTCAAATCATGAATAGTACTTCAACTACTCATTATCATCACCGGTGTCCAAAACATAATTTCATCCATTTTGTGAGAAAACAGTTAGTTACCGTTAGTTTTAACAAATAAAAAATGTGTGCTTTGCACGTGGCTTCATCTTGTTAGAGATGAGACCAATAGTATTTGACAAATGAAGTAACTTTTTTTTTTCTTCTCCATAATATAAATGAGTTGTTGAGGAATAATATCCTCTTAATTAAATTAATGATTCATTCTTGGTTTTGAACCTGAAAAATTGCCTAAAAACAATAGTCTTGCCCACTGTATGGTTTTGTACTTTTGTTGGTCAGTGAACAGTGACAATTTGTCAATTCTACAAAATTTTGAAAATTCATAGCAGATACAAACAACATATACAGTGCATGCACCTAGAGCTAAACTAATTAAAATAATCTTTTATTTATTTTGTGAAATATAATAATAAATGCAAATTTCTAAATTTGTGGAATATTGGAATGTAAATTATGCATAATATCCGTAAAAATTAAGATGCATGAATTTTCTTCAAGTGGAGCACAAGTTACTCCTGATTTTATTTTCTTTTCAGGAACGTATTATTTATTTATAATTGTTAACAAAATTTTGGAAATGATAGAAACAAAATCTCCAAAATCCAGTCAGATTTTGAGCAAAGAATATTCTAGTTCCCTAATATATATATATATATGCAATTGAAGAAAAGCGCGGGAACTTCTATAACGGTTAATTATTTTCAGAGAACAACAAATAATCAGCTCCAAATTTCCTCCCAATTCCTAAATTCTTATAGGTTTTTGGTTTCTTATCTCAAACCCATAAAACCATTGAAGTCTTTGCTTGTGATTTGCAGTTTTCAGAGTATTAGGGTTTATCTCAGCTTCCATATACAAGGTAAGGTCTCCATATTTTTTCCTTTTTTTTTCTTTTTCTTTTTAAATTTATTATAGTAACTGTCATTTTTGCTTTGTAATTTTTATTTTTTCTTTAGATTTTGAGCTGTGATTGTTTCAGATTTTGTGATTCTTTTCAGCATGAATGAATTCAAGTTCTTAGAAAAATTATGGGTTTTTGATGCAGTTATTGTTTTTTTTTTGTTTAATACCCGACTTGTCTCAAGTGGATCCACAAATTCGCGGTTACCACAACCAAACTATTCTCCATACAAGGCTTGGTCACAGATTGAAGTTCTCATTTCTCCCCAAGGATGTGTTGAGTGGAGATCGAACCCGAGAGCTCTTCCCACTCACGCAGCCCTGAGTTAATTTATGGGTTTCGTACTCATTGTTTTTACGTCAAGTTCTGAGTTAATTTATTACTCAAACAACTGGAGATTAGCTGATTTATTAGGTTTAATCAATAAATTGAAGGATATAGGGTTACAATTGTTCTAAAATTTCATTTATTCATGGAAAAAATCAAGTTCAAAATCGTTGAGATTCTTATTTGTAGCTCTATCGATTTCATGTGTTATGGTAGTGTGAGCCAGAGAAGTTTTTTTCCTCAAATTGTTTTGTGTACATCCAAAGTGGTTCACTTTTGTTATGTTATGTTATGAAAATTGGATCATTTGTGCCCTTTTGTGGGACAGAATGAGAAATTGTTGATGATCATCTTATGAATTTGATGTGTTATGTTACTTGTTTGTATCTTAATCGATCCTATGGAAATGGAACAGTCCTTGATTCTTAAAATCCCGACTTAAATGGGATTCAGCGGGAGAGGAAGGTCTTGCAGTACTGTGATGAAAGCCCCGTCTTCATCCACAAAGAAGATCAAGACGACGAAGAATACCCCCAATCAAAGAAAAGACGAACGTTGTGTATCAAAATCACCCGGCCTTGAAAATGATCAGTCCCGTAAATTACATACAAGCCCGAAGAGTCCAGTCTCTGCAGCTGTTTTTCCCCAATCATTTGTGGAATTAGAGGTTGAGGATGGTATGTGGTTATCTTCAGATAGCTCATCTATTTCATCATTTTTTGAAGGGAATAGATCACTTGGTTTGTTTCAGCTTTTTGACGATCTGTGGTTACTTTCAAGGTTATCAGTATCAGCCTATGCTTGTATGTTTCTCAGCCAAGGAACCATTCTCTTAGATGGGTCTGTAATCATGAATCGAGTGGAGAACAATTTGAAAGAAGAAAGGACGGTTAATTGGCTGCTGAGATCAACTGAGGATGTTTCCGAAGAATCCTTATCTCGCTCTGAGAGCTTCAAGTCTTGTTGTGGGCAGTGTTTTGATGAGGATTCCGCAATATGTGACAGTCGAGAAATAGATACTGAAATAGATTCTGATGAGCATAACAAGTATTTCCTGTCTGATATGACTTCTCCAAGTCCTAGTCCATGTTTTAGGAGCTATACCTCTTGCTCTAGTCTTTCGTTGCTCGAAAATGACAGCATGAGCTACTATGATTACTTGTCGTCCTCAGCCTCAGCCTCAGCCTCGGGGGATGCCAATGTAGGGACAGATCAGTCTCGTGGCGAGCCACTGTTTTGGCCATTTGAAGGAGAAAGTGATTGGAGTTGTGGGGAGGCATGGGATGGTTTTTGTATGTCACCTCCTAAAGGAAGCTCTAATAAGCAAAGGTGGTCTGGATTGTGTAGGAGGAGGCTTGTATTCAACTCAGAATCTAAAACATCAGAGATAGTTTTAGAAAGAAGCAACAAAAATGGTGCCAAGAGGTTTATCAGGAAATCTTCAGTGAAAGTTGTGCCCTATAGAGCCCAAAACCATTACATGAAAGATACTTGAACCAAGGTTTTTCTTTTTCATTTTCATCTATCCAACCAAGACTTCCATGTTGAAAAAATTGGTTGGTTTGATGAGCATGATGGAGTTGGTGTCAAATGTAGATGGAAGTACATGTTTGTATTCTTTTCTTGTACTAACAACAATGTAACATGAGGTTTCTAGATTTGACTTTTAACCTTTTATACTTTTATGCCTTTTTTTTTGTCATTTATGATTTGTCTTGTGATGAATTTACAGTTCATTTTTGAACTGTTTCTTCATTGCGTGATCTTTAAAGTGTATTACATTAATTAAAAGGTAACAAAACTAAATCAACCTGTTGAGATTTTTTTTAAGGACGATGTCAACATACACCAACTGAGAGACTAAAACTTGAGTTCTCGAGAAATTCAAAGCACCCGCGCTAATTGAGTGGGTGTGGGTGGTTGTTGTCAAGTTCTTGGGAGCTTATTCAATCAAGTCAAAATAATATATATTTAATTGCAATAAACACAACGAAGAGGTTTTGTTCTTTAATCATCTATTTTCCTACCAAAATGAATTGAATTGCAGTGATGTCTTACCAAAGAATTGACCACTAGCAGCCAAACATGGACTAAGAAAAGAAAACTAAAGAGCTTAAGCAACCACAGCTAACACGTGTGACCACCACACACGTGCGAGAGCCGATGAACCAGACAGACTTGAGATTCATGTTGGGAAGGAACAACCAACTCGCCACTTTCTTTGGTCTTTTTCACGGGAGATTAAGGAAAGGACACCTCAAACAAATTAACCTTGCTTTCTCATAAATTTACTAAAATGCCACTCCTAATTTCGATGATTTGTTGCATAATATATGTAAAAATAAATTACATATAACTATTTTGTACTTGTCACATTTTGTAACGAAGAATCTTAAAAAGAAAATAATTTAGACTACTCTTAATTTTGACATAATTTTTTAAAAATGTCAATTTTGCCCTTCTTGCCACTTATTTTTTGTAATTTTAAATTACATTGTATTTGTTACCTTTTGCAACAGACAACCCTAAAATTGATATTTTTGAAAACTTCGTCAAACCTCCAATTCGTTCGTTGAATTTGGAGGGTTTACGGAGGACATAGAGATTGATCTTGAGAAGAATGATCATGCCCAAAGATCAAGAAAACATGAGTGACTCCATTTGCCCTCAAAAATCTCCCCATGTACATCTCCCTACGGCCACTCAAATCATTCAAACATCATCCCCTTACCTTAAGCGTAAAGAATCAGGACACTGTTTCGCCCGTTGAACTTGGAGGGTTCGCGAAGAACAAAAAGGCTGATCTCGAGAAGAACGATCAGGTCGTCTAAGGATCAAGAGAACAAGAGCAACTTTATCTCCCAAAGTTGAAAATCAAACCTTCACTTCGCTCGCAGAGCTCCAAGAGCTCTCAAAGAGTGAGAGAGACAAACCCAAATTAAAGAAGAGAACTAAACTCGTCGATGGCCCCCACCACTTTTATCGACCAATTGCGCGTCACCACGTCTTCAAGTGGAATAGAGATATATAAATAAAGGTCTTCATCAAAAGTAAAGGGTTCACAAACATTTTTCGTGTTATCGAAATCTTCGAGCATTTCTCGAAAATTTTCGAACCTTTGATTTCTTATATAAATTATTGTGTAAATCTTACTTCTCATGTCGGATGCGGGAATTTTAGTGACCTACTCACTTTTAATTCTATTTGAAAATTAAAAAAACAAAACATTACTTAAGAAAAGTGGCAATTGCCCCCTAGGGATGACGCAATGGTCAAAACACATGTCTCCAAGTGGAAGATCGTGGATTTAAATCTCATTGCATCGGAGGAGTGAGCTTTTAGGTTAAAAGGGGAGAGCTACCTATTTTGGGGGGGCAATATGGGTATTAGTACTTGCCAGAGAAACAGTGCAAAGTCTAAACTCTGAACCGAAGCTTCTTTCTTTGTTTTCTCTCTCTCTCCAATCCAACCAAACAATGTACTCCTTTGACTTCCTGCTCAACCCCATTTTCTCTCTAATTTCAGTGTTTGCGATCGTTTTGATTACAAATCCAACTACTGCCTTCACATTCTCCTCGTTCTTTGTCAAATTCATCGTCAAGGTACCTTCTGCTTTCTCTCTTCACTTCTACTCTGCTTCCAATTTTTCATGTTTCTTATACAATTCTATAATGTCTGATGCAATTGTAGATTTGGGTTTCTGTATTTGGTTGATTTTTTTTATAATCATTTTGCTTCTTGATGATGATGATGATATAGACATAGAGAGAAAATAAAGAATCTCATGTAATAAATCATGGTCAATGAGGTGATGCACATCATTATTAACACCCATACCCGCCCAATGAATTTGCAGGCTGAGAGTCCGGGCCAGTTTATAATGGTTGCGATTACTGATTCTACAATTTTCATTTTTTTTAATGAGCAATGAAATTTTGAAGGTTAATTTGATGGTACAATGTTATATAACATGGGCTAATCTTAATCATGTCAGGAGTCTCTTATTTCAATTATTTGGCAATATGTTCTTGCTGCGTTGGATTTTATTATGCTTAATTTGTCTTCGAGAGTTTAGTTGTTAATTATTACTTATATTTGGATGTGTGATTTTGTTCGTTTGTTTTTTCAGATTTGACATGTGTTAATAATTGATGACATTTGTTTTTACACGTTATATTCTAAAACTTGATATTATTCTCAATGTATACGGTTAATAAAACCAGTAGCCAGAAGGTCATTAAATGATAGTGCAAATTTTCTTGTTATGAAATCTGCATATCTTTTTCTTCTCTACGGTCATGAAAATCTCACGAGTAAACTTTGCAATTTCGAGTGGATTTTGTTGATATGAGTTTAATTTTCACTCTTGGATTTTTTTTATTTGTAAATATTTTATTTCGAGAACTTAATTGTGATATTAATTCCAAGTGTCATTCAATCACTTGTTCTTTCTTCAGTTTGCTAAAATCAAGGCGCTATGCCTATGCGTGCTCCGTCACTACTTGCACAATGTTTGCCTGGCTTGGTGCCCCAGGATCGTGGAAGTCACAACATGTCCACCATTTCAGAGAAAGACGTGCTTTACCCTACACCAGCTGTCGAAATTGTTCCTACGAAGGTATGTCTTTATTCAACATCCTTATGAGTCTAATACTTGCTAGAAAAAGCTTCTATTCTATGTATGATATTAAAAGCACAAAAAATTATTGTTTTGAATGAAGCATTTGAAAGGAAAAAAAAGAAGATAAAAAAGAAGTGATGATATCATTGTGAGTGGCTAAATGCTGGATATAATAAATAATATTTCAAATTCATAAATTGCCTTTATATTGAAACTTTTGTACTTTTGATTGTCATTCTTCAATTTCCTTGGAATAGCGAACACATGCGTAAAATAGCATATAAATTATTGATGGGCCATCTAATTCATGGAACAAGCAAACAAGTCCTAACTGAGTTACCTTGGGGAAAGCTTAAGAAATAAGAAACCATTAAGAAACTAAATTATGTTTGTTTTAAGTTGTTTGAGGAAGGAGAGTTGGGCATTACATTGTCGCTCAAACACTCATCATAGTTTTTTTTCTTCTTTAATGTAGGCTGCTCACCCTTACAAATATGTTGGGGAGAACATAGACCTTCAAGGGCTCAATGTATTTAAGGTGAACCAAATCTTTCTTTCAGTGTTTGTACTTGTCTTAATTTGTGTCAACTCAACAAAAGTGAAAATTTCTTAAAATACTTACCAAAAAAAAAAAAAAAATCTTGAAATAGATTGAGGGAAGTATACGTGTCTTTTTTCATTTCTTTTTCCTTTGCTATGAAATTTCATAATGAAAGGATGTGAAGTATGTCATCACTTGATGTATTAGTTGGGCTTTTCACCTATCAGTTAGGTTTTTGGGTTGGAGTCAAGTTTAACATGGTATCAGAGTTAGTTCTGTTTGAGTCTAGTGACTTGTCTGCCTTTAACTCTCTTCTTGGTCCAAGTGCAAGATCCCACATTGAAAGAATGAGATATATGTTGCCACTTAATATACTATTTGGGTCCTTCACCTACCAGCTTACGCTTTTGAGTTGGAGCCAAGTTTGACATCCTTGAAAAAGAAACATCACCGGATCAAGTTTGAGTATTTATTTCATATGTTCCGAAGGAGTAATATATAATTGGATGAATCATTTTAGTTAAAATAAGAATAAATTGATTATGTTGAAGATTCCGTAAGAAAAAGAAGCATTTGGGTAGATTTTTTCCTATGAAAACTAACATATGGGATTAAATTGTCCGAAAATTCTTAAAAAGAAATTTTGAACATTATGCAACTTGGGCCATATCTTTTAGTTGTATGATTCATGTGACAACGTGGTGATTTTTCGCTCGATTGAATCTACCTCTTGCAGGGAAGAGTTAGCGTTGCTGATATAATTGGTTTTACTGGTTCAGAAACAATTTCTTCAAAACCTGAAGGTAGGCACAACTCTCCTCACTTCAATGTGGATATCATGCACTTTATGTGGTTCAATATGCATTTTACCTTGCCTGATGTAGTTTGTTATTAATAAAAATATATTTGAAATTAAGTAAAAAAAATTATCTGGTTTTTTAGGGTATCTGAAATCGTTGGACAGTTCGGTTGATCTTGTGAATGTTCTTAAGCATGAGATTCGTGATGGACAACTAAGCTTTAGAGGCAAAAGAGTACTTGAGGTAAACCTGTTGAAACCCTCTGTTTTTATTATTCAATGCTCTTGTTATTGTAAGGTTTCTTGATATTCGTCATGTTGCTCTTACAGCTCAGTTGCAATTATGGACTTCCCGGGATTTTTGCTTGCTTGAAGGTATAACTCATCTGACGTATCGAACTGAAAGTTGTAGAATGTATCTTGAATTACTCCCATGATTTTGAAGGCTACCTATTGTTTTGGAATGAATTATGTGAGAGATTCCTTGTGACAAACTGAATGCTCCCTTACCTATTTCGGTGACAGATTAAGAGTAGTTTCGTGTATCATACAAGTGTTCAAACAATATATAAATTTGTGTAAAAGAAGTTTTGAGTACGCTGAGACTTTGAAGGGAATGAGCTTGATCTTTGTTCATTTTCTTGTTTTGCAGGGAGCCTGTGCAGTTCATTTTCAAGACCTTAATGCGGAAACAATAAGATGTACCACTATACCAAATGTTCTTGCAAATCTCGAGCAAGCTCGGGACAGGCAGAGCCGGCAACCAGAAAGCCCTCTGACTCCGTCAAGACAAACTGTGGCCCCAGCCGTCCATTTTTATGCTGGGGAGTGGGAAGAACTGCCCACGGTCTTATCTGTTGTGAGGAATGATGGATTTGAAGCGACAACAGGAATGAGACTGAGCTTCTCCGAGGAGGACTTCATGGATGGATGTAGTAGCCAAGACGGTAGCATCACAGGGCATGAATCTTTTTCAAGGAGATCAAGTAAGCTTTCAGGAAGTCGGGCATGGGAAAGAGCCAATGATAGAAATGGGGAAGAGGAAGGATACGACGTTATTCTGATGACTGAGATTCCATACTCAGTGAGCTCTTTAAAGAGGTTGCATGCACTCATAAAGAAGGTACGTTAGCTTTCTTTTTTGAAAGACGATCGCGTTTTCCCAAAATTTTATGTAGACTTCTCTGAGATAAAGTCTTTTCTGTGCAATTTCAAATGGGAAGAAATTTTGTCTAATGCTATTCATTTCTTAGCTCATCATCGGATATTATGCTTCAAATACATAATCATATTTTAAAAAAAGTGGTTCATTATAATATAGAATTTCAATATCTTGAATCGTGAATGGACAAATTCTGTAAGACTTTTGAAATCCCGTTAATTGATATTGAAATAGCAGTGTGTGAGGCCTCCATACGGAGTAATATACTTGGCAACAAAGAAGAACTATGTCGGGTTCAACAAGGGGCGCGACAGCTGAGAAGTCTGGTGGATGAAGAAGGCGTTTTTGGAGTGCATCTGGTGAAGGAGATGACTGACACAGACATTTGGAAGTTTTTTCTCAAATAACCTCCTAAACGTAACATTTGTTATAAACTCTATAAGCGTCACAACTTGGCATTATTCCTTCCTACGAGTACTAGTTAGATCCGGACATGGGCCGTTTACGTATTTATAACAGCCTCTCATTTATTCATTGATTGATTTGTAATGTTGATAACAATGAAAGTCGAAATCAGAATGGTTTTGCCTCTCGTGCACATCTCTTGTTGCACTCATATGTATACTTCGATCTGAGCTGTTTTATTCTTAATGTAATCAGAAAATTCAAGGATAAAAGTAGTGTTATATTATTTACATGAGAATAAGGAATCTAAGTCAAGCCACCTAAAATCAGGTAATGACATCTTATTTAATTTCACTCATACTCATCTAAGTGAATTGGTGAGAGTGGAACCACCCGCCCAGATCCAATATTTTTAATGAGGTGTCATTACCTCATTGATGGCTTAGCCTAAGCCAAATAATTTTTGGCTTAGGATCCTTAACCTCTTTATATATGTGTTGATTAATTTTTCATGTTTTCGTATTTCACTTATCTCTTATCTTGGATAAGAGCTGTGGTTTTTTTAGGAAGCAACTTGGCGCTTGCAGCAGCCTTACATATCAAATACACGTAAGACACGTGTCAGACTGTGACATGTGGAATGTGAAGTCTATTTCGTGTTTTTGGGCGGCTTTGGTGTTTAGGGGTAGGATAGTTGGTCTCATCTTGTGTTAGCTATGACGGACGGCTATCATTCAATTTCAACCTTACATGCATTTGACATATACGACTGCTGCATATATGAATTATTTTCCTTTTTTCTTGCCCTATCAATCCATAAAAAAGATTCAACAAAAGAAAAAGAAATCCAATATTTGTTTTACGTCAAGTAGCAATAAAAACAAGATGTGTAAGCAGATCAGCTTATCAAGTTCTCAGCTGAAATAAAAGCCCCACAAAAAGGCAAAAAAATAAGTATTTGTCATTTGTTGGTTATTAGTGGTCGCCCAAAAACATCCGGGTCGAAAAATAACTTTCAAATTAAGTTCCGAATTAGTGGTTAAAATGATAGTAATTACTTGATCAATTTCTTAACTTGGCAAGGCCAACTGGCCAAGCCACACATATTTTTTTCTAAATATAATTATGAATGGACAAAAATATTCTTGATAAATGTGGTCCATCACTCCATCTTGATTGTTTGTTGATCAACCCAACCCAACCCAACCCACCACTCCAATTATTATTGTATTTCCTTTCCTTTCCTTTCTGTCAACTATCAACATGGATAGGTCTGTTTTGCTTGCCATTTATATTTATTTATTTTTGTTTTACTACTTCAATTTTTTGCTATATTTTATTTCCCTCTGAAATCATCTCATCATGAGTATAAAAATATCTATAAATATGAGGTAGAGGACAAAAGTTGATCCCTCAAATTTCCCAAAACATAATCCCAAGAATCCAAAGGTGACGTCATCACAACTTAAACAAATAGATTAATTAGTTCCTTAATCCAAACTATTCCACAAAGTTGGCCACACAAGAAACACCCTAAACGACACCCCCAAACGGAGGAGATGATCAACTAACACTGTTACAAACTTTCTCGCACTTTCTCGCTCCCCAAACACAACAAAACAAAACCATTACAATTACTCTGACACATCT
>JAYMSZ010002880.1:0-11341 GCA_036897665.1 Pelargonium citronellum
AATCCTCCAAATAATTAGGTTCTCTTAGCCCCAGGCCATTATGGGAGTATGAGTGTATGACCCATTAAAATGGTGTAGAAACATTGTCACGCTAATTCAAACAATTATTTTTTCCACTCTAAAATGAGACTTCATTATTTCTTTTATAATTTTTATTTTAAAATAAGTGTTAAAATTGTCAACAATATTTTAAAAATAAATTAGTTAGAACCACTTGTAATTGTTGTATTATTGACTTATCTTTAGATTTTGTAATAAAATTAATTTCAAAATAAAATTTAAATGCATTTGGTTAGATCCAATAATAGTATACTTATAATTATAAGTAAGTTAGTATTATCTAACACATGATAGTTAATATGTAAGAGTAAATATATTATATAACTAATTTGTTCTTAATTTTTCTCCAAATAAAAATAAAGACATTCATTTTAAAATGAGTAAATGGAAACACAAATGTTGCGGCTATAACATTGGAGTGTGACGATGATATGACATAATGAAGGGGTAATTAGAAGGACATGACAATTAAAATTTGTCAATAACATATTGCGGGTTATATAAGAAACATGATTAGTCCATATTTTTTGTAAAATAAAAACAAGAAACATCTAAGCACTAACTATGGTGACGCCCCACTTAGGGGCGAAAAACACAGGACTTTGTAGATCTGTTGTCCCATCGCTTATAAAAAAAAACACCATCTAAGAGTCCACAACTATATACAAGGAACATGATTAGTACATTTTTTTTTATAATAACATATTGCGGGTTATACAGTGAATCTAAAAAAGGGCATCTAAGAGTCCACACTATACTATCCATAAGAAAATGAAGTCTTATAAATACTACAAGGAATTTGAGATTCAAGTGTTATCATTAGTAGTAGGAATAGTTATTGGAACTATATATCCACGAAGGGAGCAACTTTGATTAATAAAAACGTGGAAAAAACTGTAGGAGAAAAAAACAGCGGAGTAGAGAGAGTAGTAGAGGAGACTGGAGAGGATGTCATGCACAAATGGTCGGCCGCCGGCACTGAAAAAAGTGATGGCGATCTATTACAAAATGTGCAAAATATATATTACCAAATCTTTCTAAGCTACCCACCAAACTAAAGGAAAAACGACAACTTACCTTCGAATTTTGGAACCATTTACGTTGTAGAAATAATTAATTAACGTCCACACATAATAAATAAATAAATAAAATAAACTACACTAATATGAATCTGAGAAAAATATGATAAACAACACACAGTGAATCTGTAACTTCTTGATATGCCCGCCACTCTGGTTCTGCTGTAGTACTCGTTGTTTTTCATGACTCACAGAGATATCAAAACCCTAAAAAATTAAAAAAATAAAGCAAAAGGTTCTCTCTTCCGTCATTTTCAGTCTGAAAAAAAGGGAAAATTGCAGTGAGCAGTGATGGTCCTCACCCATCACACCCTCTCTGCTTTTAATTTGTTAATTTATGCTTAACTATATATATATATCAATTCTTCAATTTCTTGAAAAGAAATGTAAGAAAAGTAACTATTCATCTTGGACTTCGGCTTTTAGGGAGCAGCACAGACACAAGTGCCAGTTTCATAAATATAATAAAAAAACAGAGGGAGAGAAACAAAGAATGTGTGGACAAAACCACGAATTATTATCAGTTTGGCAATATGGAACCTTGTATACTTTTTACTTTATCAGTAGAAATACATTACATGTTCGTTAATTTCTTCAACATTTGGAGAAGCACAGTACTTTAGGGTTTCATTGTTTCTGGGTTTCATGATTTAGATCTTGATTCAGTACTATATACATATACATACGTTGTTTCTGGGCAGATGGAATAACGAAAAGGAAACTGTTTTCTTAGGGTTTTTCATGCATGCATACATTATATTTACTGAGTAGTTTACTTTTTTGTCTTTCAGCATCTTACAAAATTACCAGAAAGGTCTGATGCATGGCGTGCTGAAATGCACGCCTGTGTTTTGAGTACATTATTCTCTGAATGTACGTATCTTGTTTTTGTTGCTGGTATTCAACATGGGTCACAACTTGCAAGATCTTGATGAAGATTAACAGAGAGCTACAGCAAAGAAAATGATAGGGTTTTATATATTCAAAGATACGTATGATGCAGATGAAAACAAAATTAGAGATCAGCGTCAAGGAGGAGCAAGAAAGTCTGATACGTCTCTATTGATTTTCCAAGAAAATTAAATGCGGGCGTGATATATTATATTATATCCGTATAGCTAATGAAATGAGTGATTCCATTGTGGGCTGTCAGGTCAGCTCTGGTGGTGAGTGAGTGAGTGAGTGTGAGTTAGGTTTTATTTGATAAACTTCAAGTTGCAATATTATTGCGATTAGCTCCATCCATATGCATATACGCACATATCTCTCTGCTGGGATGGTTTGTGTGGTCCACTAATTCCTACCCTCTCTCCCTCACCTAATTCTAATTGGATGTTTTAAAGACAATACGTATTGCAATTGGTCCCTCACCTATGACTATGAGGTGTACCTCCTCTCTCAACGTCTCATGTAGCTTTCATACACATCAACATTACGTACAATATCACCTTAATTCTTACCATTGCTATTTGCACCACAGCTCTTAGATCCCCTATGAATATGCATATGGAAAACCGTTGTCTCGGGGGTATGCAGTTGAGTTAAAATTTTGTAGGAAGAGGTTTGTCGTCTTTGTGGTCTTTCCCAGCTCGCATGCGTGTGATATGACCTAATGGTGACGATCTAATGCTGATCGCGGACGCACTCTAGATACCTCATGATTAAAACAAAAAGAAAATGATACAATTGCCAAGATTTGATCTCGAATCTTATTGTTGAAACGTGTCGGTTGTACAGTACTACTTATTTTTGCGATTAGTTTGTGCAATTAATTGATCTCTTTCCATATTGGACTTATCTAATATTTGATTTCTTTCTAAGAACACTTCGGTGCACAAACATATGTCACCACGTAGGGTGCAGTTGATGGAGAATATTTAATCAACGGACTAAATTTCTATTTGTCCAAGGTTACTTTTCATTTCTTATTTGTCATCCTATTTTAGGATCAATCTTAGTTAGTTGATCATTAGCAATCAATCACTAGTTTTTCTTTGAAAAATAAATTATGGAATAAGTAGTACCTAAACATGTTTGATTAATGCAACAAACATAGTAAAATTTCAATTACTATATATATACACACATCTATATATGCCTATATTTATGGTCATTTCTACCATGAGAAAATGCTTCAAACCCTATGAGGGTGAGTAGATAAGAGATCCAAATGATGTGGGGTTATGAATTGATGGTATGGGTATGCTACAAATATTCTAGCAGTTGAAACTGTTTTTTTTTAATTATTATATATGGTGTTGCATATTGAAAAATAGGAATAGATGTATATCTTGCTTGCTTGGTACATTTATATTAGGCGTGCATCCATGGACCATATGCCACATGAATTCAGTCACAAAGCCTTTTGTAGCTGTCGATAAAGCACGAGTCAATACTTTTCGAAATGTGCACACAACATGTATATGGTCCCGCCCCTAATACAAGAAAAATATGCATGAACATTGTTTTAATTTGTAGGAAAAGAATCATGGGAAAAGAATTTGTTTGGTAAGCTGACTTCAAAATTGGAAGGCACTGAAAATAGATGGAAGAAATTGATAGTATCTGTATGAGAACATATATAGATTGTTTATCGTGAAGTCTAAACTTGAAGAAGATTGATAGAATGTATGTTTGAAAAGAGAGAAAAAATAAACGGGAAGAAGGTGCAAAATAGTGGATTAAGAAAATGAATATTACAAAAAAAAAAGGTTTAATTTTGAGGTAATTGGTTGATCTAAGACAATTGATTCAATTGGATATTCTTTTCAAACCTACTAAACTCAAAATTATTTTGCTTTTTTGTCCCTCAAGTGACTCACAATAATGATAGCTCTTCTCTTAAAGATCCACCTAGTCTGACTCAAGGAGTTGAACTCATGATCTCACATAAAAGACCCAAATATTTCTCATATAAGATGATAAGAAACATTATAATTTTTTTGTAATTTTTTTATCCATCTATTGCCAAACAATAATTAGCAATGAGTCATATACTCACATTTTTCTAACATTCAATTTCTAAAAATTAATGTTTTTTCCATGTACCACTTCATTACTCAATTCAACCCGTCATATGCGAGTCTCACATTTTCTTTATCGATGAGTTCGACATGATTTGCTTAAATGTGATCTCTTTAATTTGGCAATCTTGAATTTTTTTCTCCACATGTGGGCCGTTGCAGAATTGTTCATTTGCAAACGGGCGAAGACCATATGTAGGAGACAGTGTACTAAAATTATAATCGTAATTTGTTACAATATTTGAGAATAAGTCGAGTTAAGTTCCATTTATATCTAATATTGAATTTCAACAATTAGAACACATGTTGCCATGTATGTACATGAGCTGCAAATTGACATGAACCATATCTTATCAGGTACGTACATAAGGAAAATTAGGCCTAACTGCTGACTACTGAAGAAATGATTGCTCAATATATAACTGATAAGATGTATATATCACACATTTATAATTTTATTTGACCGATGACAACCCCCGCCACGTGTAACCACATCCTCCACTGCTTTATCTTTAGTGACTGCGTTTGTCTTCCATGGAGCATGGTCGGTTGAATTCCGGCATCTTCCTTTTGCTCAATTGCTCCATTCCCTTCCCTTCCATTTCTCTTTTATTCTCTGCAATTTATAAACCCATCTTCACTATCTTATACAATACAACCACCTTAGGTTTCGCTCCATTAATTTCTTTACAAGCCTCAAATATACATATATTCATCAACCAGTAGCAGCTAGCTAGCTCCAATTACTGTGCTGATAAAGCATCCAAATTGTTTCGTAAGTTCATATATATTACAATCTATCCTTGAATATAGACGATCTCCATATATATAGATCGATGAATTTAAGGTACAACAAATAATTATTTGATGATTTTTCTTTTCATTTCATGGAGGTATATGATACAAAAACATTTGTTTGTTTTTGTTTTTCAGGGATATATAATTTAAGGACTCCTCTAATCAGAGGTTCAGCTGGTTATGCCCTAATGGTGATAGACATAAGATGATTACAGGTTCATCCAAAGAAGCTGCAGATTTTCCAGGGAATAAGCAGCAGAAAAGCAACACCAACAACAATAGTATCAATAACGTTAACAAGCCCTCGTCCTCTACTTCTTCGTCGTGGCTAAGGTTGAAGGATCCGAGGATTGTTCGGGTTTCGCGAGCTTTCGGAGGGAAAGACAGGCACAGCAAGGTCTGCACCGTGAAAGGACTGAGAGACAGGCGAGTTAGGCTCTCTGTGCCTACTGCAATTCAATTATACGATCTTCAAGACCGTCTCGGCCTGAGCCAGCCTAGCAAGGTTGTGGATTGGTTGCTCAACGCCGCCAAGGATGAGATCGACGAGCTCCCTCCTCTCCAGATGCCTGTAAGCTTTAGCAGAAACCAGATGGCACCACAGCTACTGCCCAATTCTCAACAACCCGGAGCAGCTATCAAGATTGACCAAAATGTTGATAATTGGGATCAAGAAGCTGCTCGTTCCAATTTATGGACGAGTCTTGATGCTCATTGGAGGGGAAAAGCAGCTAAAGAAGCTGAAGTTGCAACAGAAAATGAGAATAAGCAAAGTTCCCAATTTCCCAAACCCAGCAATAGTTTCTTGAACATTAATACTACTTCTCATAATTCCATGCCTTTAGGTTCTTTGCATCAATGGGAGCCGAACAATTCGTCTTTTCCATCGATGAGTAGCCAATATGGATTCATGTCCCAATTAGAAGGTGTCCATCACAACATGTCGTCCACATTATCCCTATCCTCGTCCGGACCAACCACACAATCTTACTTCCCGAATTCGCAAATGGAGATGGAAAATTATCAGAGACAAATCAACCACTTTCAGATGCTGAGCTCGGGTGCGAATTCGTCGCTCAACCTCTTGCCAACTTACTCTCCAGCGCTATACCAATCCATGAGACCTCCCTTCCATTTCAGTATGAGTAGTGCTGCTTCTCGGCCGCCTGTCCAGCCTCGAAGCAGCGGGGGAAACGAGCAAAATAAGGATCAAGATCAGGTTCCTTCTAAATAACAACAAAGGTAATGTTTATACTTGCATTTCTTGATGTCAATCTTGTTCTTCTACTACTACACTACTTATTCCAATATGTTAAATTTGGGGGATATGTGCATCTCATTAGGTTATAATGATCAAAGTTGAGATGATTTCATACATTTGTTTTCAAATTATTGTACATGGGAACCGAATCTGCAGTCGAATTCAGATTTAGGCATTCGCCCGGATTCTTGGAAAAAGCATGGATAAATGTATTATGATGTATGTCAATAATGGGTTAGATTGTGCAAGGGAGTGACAAATTTAGAATTAGAGTACTTCAAAACATGATTAGTACATTTGTTATTTCATAATTTAATTATATTCATGATCATATGCTTCATGGCCTAGCTTTTCTTGTATGCATAATCTCATGGTACAATTAGGCCATCAAAAAGCAAACCCTAGAAATACAGACATGTTTCTTTTTTCCTTCAGAGAGTGTACTGAAGACTAATAAATAAGTTACAGAAATGGGAGGAGAGTGATTTCTAGAATAAGATATTGAGTGTTGATGATGAGAAGAAGAGAGGCAACAGGCTTTGGTGAACAGGACAGATGAGAGATTGAGAGGTAGCTAGTAGTGCACAAGATCCAACAAGATAATGGAAGGAGTTGGTTAAAGGAGCCCTAGAAAGTTGCAGTGAAACAAAAGCTAATTAAGCTTGTGGTCCTCTGTAAGATAAAGAAAAAAGAGAACAAAAGGAGTGTATGTGAGATTATTTGAAGGTGTAGTGAGAATTGGGCCCATGCATGTGTGTGTGCAGGCAGCTTTGATGAGGGGATTTCATTGCTGTTTTCTTCTATATGTATATCATGCATGCCATACCCAGTGAGAAGAGATTAATATGTCAAATATTAACTGTTTCACTGCTGCATTTGATCACTACTCTTCTCTTCTATCATTTTCTACCAGAGGTAAGATGTAATATATATTAGCTTTCATCACTGCTGCATTTGAAACTACCAAGTGCATGTGAATAATAACAATAATAATAGAATTCATATATAATATACATATCAATATATGCAATATATATTGTATAAACTATGTAATCCTAATCTATGGTTGATAATGGTGGCTCGTTAATGAAATGGCATACATACAATCTATCGTAGAACATTCGGTCTCTAAATTCGTATGATATTCCATTGATGTTTTATTCTCACGTATGAGACAATGTCTCAAAAAATCATTTTTGGTGTGTTTTCTTACGCAAATTACAGGTTTAAAACTTCCAAACGGAAGCACAAGTGGACTTAGAGTTAGAAACAAAAACTTAAAACTTACTTTGATACGTGGACAAGACAACAAATATTCTAATGCACCAAAATTGATCAAATCAAAATAAACGCATTAACTAAAATTGAAAGGTATCATTCATCATGAAGTTTGTTAATACTGAATTTCCACTAATATATGTCATCAATGTTGAAGGTTTTGTCTCTCGATGAAAAGACACAATGAACTTATAAATAGAATATAATGATCTCCTCTCTATCCACTCATAATTTTTTAGCATATCATAATAGGTTTCTCATTGTGGGGATTAAGAAGAGAGTAATCGATAGTTACTCCATTTTTGCCAATAAAGAGTGCAAGAGGAACAAGTTGAGGCTCTCTTAATTACTTTTATGTTAACATGATGTTATTAATATTATAATTTTATTGACACATACATTATTATGTCATTTAATTTTCTCTTTCAAGAATGAATATGTAACTCATATAAACTTGTATGAATCGACTCATTTTAATTTTATCTTTGTCCAAACAAAAAGAGGCAAAACACAAAAGTTTCTTATAAGAACATGTTTAGGTCAAGTTTAGTTTCGCTTATCGGACTGCAATAAGTCATGAAAACTCAATTTCAATTACGTTAACGAGAAAATTGATCTTGACGAGAACCCAAATTATTATGGCAAACTAAAATATAAAACATAAACTATAATTTAAGTCTTTTTTGATGTTGTTGCTCTTAGTAATACTACTAAAAAGTTAGAAGTAGTTGACACATCGAAGAAGACACCACATGAAAAAATAACAAAAGCAAAACAAGCAGACAAATCTCTTTTAGGTTGCTTTTATAAAAAAAATTATAGTGCTGTTTTTAAGTAATTTTTTGTAGACGAAAAAGAAGCATAGAGTGATAGAGATATACATTTTCCTTCAGAATTTATTCTCATTTAGAAAAAAATTTATAACATGATCATCTCTTTGAGAAATTATGATAAATATATTCAATTTTACGCTTGTCCATAAACTTTTGTTGCGGCATTTTTTTATTTTTTATACCTGAGTGAGGAAACCCAGTGGCAAGCCCAACTTTTATTTATCAAACAATAACAATTAGAATAAAAACTATTCACATTCACACTCATTAATTGATACAAATATATTATATGAGAATTAAAATCACAATGAAAATGAAGGAGAAAAAACCCTAGACGGCGGCCCTTGGCGGTGGCGACGGCTCCTTAGGACTATTATATCGGTGCAGTCGTGTCTCTCGCATAAGAGTAATACGATCATGGTATCTAGTTAGAGAGGCGGTGATTGTTTTCGTTTGTGACGGCTTGGGTTCGGTAAGTGGTGGTTAGGGAGGCGACAACAGTAGGTTTAAGGCATCGGCGACATCATCGAAGTGTGCGGCTATGACAGAGTTCGGTCCGGGTTTGCAAAAGTTGGAGGAGGTTTCAGAATAATGTGTTTTTAAGATGGTATCTTCCGTAATGGAATCAGATCAGGGCCGTCTCAATCATTTTGGAGGCCCTGTGCTAAAATAAAAAAATTAACCCCTAAAAAATAAGAGTCGTCTACAAGAGATATAAAACTATAATTTCTATTGTCGTTTTTAACCATATAGTTTTAATTTAAAACCAAGATTCATAACTTATAAAAAAATAGCTCTAAAAATGAGAGTAATATGCAAGAGATGACATAACTTTGTGGATTTTAGCCATATAGTTTTAATCTAAAACCAAGATTCATAACTTATGAACAAAAATAAAAATAAATTAGCCCCTAAAAATGAGAGTCGTCTACAAAAAACGAAATAACTATATTTTCAATTGTCGGTTTTAACCATATAGTTCTAATTGAAAGCCAAGATTCATAACTTATACATAACTCATCTCGACCTCATTTACAAGCCCAATAAATAAAATAAAAATTAGTTAAATGAAGCATAAATCTAACAAAAAAAACTTGTGGCACAAGACTCAATTACATGATAAATGACATCATATTATTCTATTTTTAATCATTTCATTTATTCTATTTGTTTCTCACATCCACATGAGACTTGATAAAATAAGACAAGATGACGTTTGAAACTTATAAGATAAGTTTAATTTTCAATAAAAAAGAAAAGAAAAGATAAGTTTTATTTTTGCGTTCGGTAAACAAAATTTCATTCAAGAGTTCCCTTTTAAAAAAACATTTATATTTAAGTTTTAATATATTAGTGGTGGCCCCACTCTCCATCTTCAACCTCCAGATTCAATTGTGATTTGTGCATTAAGAAACAGATTTTTTTTATTTTTCCTTTTCACTTGCAGCAATAAGAAAACAGTTTTAAAATTAGGCCCTCCACAAATTAAGGGTCCTGTACAATTAAACTCATTGCACACCCTCATCTACGGGCCTGATTTAAGGAAATGACTTGTATCCCTTTCTTTATAAGATAAACATGAGAGCTATATTCTAAGAAAATTATCAAGAATTCAAAATTTGCTATTAATCAAATCATTAAAATGAAAAATGAAAGTAGGATTCATACTAACCAAGATTACTGCTTTGATGTTGTCGTCGGTTAAAGGGAAGTCAAGGTCGCCGCGTTCTTGAACCTCCAAAAGAACATCAACAAGATCTCTGTCCTCTGCTTCTCCATTTCGTTTCTCCATCTTTCTTTCTCTGTGCTCATTGATGATCTTCTCTAGTATCTTGTCACTCTCTTGATGCAGCTTCTCTAGTTTATGCCTCAATCCGCTGATCCGCTCCAACAATTTAACAGAAGGGAACATATCTGCAAGACAGAAACCAGCTGCTAGCTCCATCATCTCTGCAATAATGGAAAGGAACCTTTCTTGATCCTCACATTTGTCACCAAACGCTGCTCTAGACGTCACGCTAAACGCAAGCGAGAAAATCAGTTTGCTAAGATTGATAGGCGATCCTTCACTTGAAGATAAGGTGGAGATGAGATTGGAGACCTCATCTTCTCTAATGGACCTGAAAGATTGGACTCGACTCTGACTCAAAAGCTCCGACATGCAAATCTTGCGGAGCTGCCTCCAGTAACTGCCGTATGGAGAGAAGACAATGTTTGAAGAATTGTAGGACAGAATCTTGGAAGCAAGAAGATAAGGCCTGTCGGAGAAGTTGGTGTCGTGGGATTTCATAATCTCCTTTGCCATTTCCGGCGAAGAGACGACGATTGTGGGGACTTCACCGAGCTGTAGGTACATGAGAGGTCCATGTTTCTTGGACAAGTCTCTGAGAGTGTGGTGGGGGAGTGAACCAGCTGCAAGCTGGTGCAAGTTTCCGATGATGGGAAGCTTCCATGGACTTGGAGGTAGCTTTGTTTTGTGTTTTGTTTTCTTCAGAGTTTGGATTAACATGAAAAAGAAGGCAAGGAAGGTGAGGAGGATAGGGAAAAAGAGCTCCATCTTCACCAGGGAAAATGAGAAAATGGAAGAAAAGGATAGAGGAGCTGTGTAGATCTAAACTAGAGGAAGAGGATTTGTTATATAAAATTCGCAGATATTTCTTTTTGGAAAAATGTCCAATTTATTCCATGAAATATACAAATCGTGCCAATTTAGTTCATGAATTATCAATCGAATTAATTTAGTTCAAAAGTCATTCAATCGTGTCAATTTAGTCTCAATATTTTCAAAAATCATGTCAAATTAGGACATTTTATCATATCCATAGATGACATCCGTCAAATAAAATATTACACGTAACTAGAAACTAGCAGATTCCGTCCTTGAATTTAATAAAATTTCTTGATTTGACATAATTTTTGAAATATTTGAATGAAATTGACACAATTGTATAACCCTTAATTATATTGACTTAATCCAATGTTTTGAAAACCGGAACGACCGGTTGAACC
>JAYMSZ010002881.1:0-11340 GCA_036897665.1 Pelargonium citronellum
TTTCAGCTCAGGAGGGAAAGAGAACTGTTGCGGATTCAACTACTGGGGTAGAATGGCTTTTGGGGTTGAAGAATAAGATTTCCTTGACTTCTGAAAGGCCTTCAAAGAAGCGAAAGCTTTTGGGTGGTGATGCTGGGCTGGAGAAAGTTCTGATTCCTCGTCCGTGTGATGGGGATTCGTCTTTATGCCACTTCTGTAGTGCAGGTGACCTGGGCAGTGATTCAAACAGGTTGATTGTTTGCAATTCTTGTAATGTTGCAGTTCACCAGAAGTGTTATGGTGTGCCAGAGGCCGTGGATGGGTCCTGGCTTTGTGCTTGTTGTAAGCAGAAGAATGGTAGTACTGATTCAGCAAAACCTAGTTGTGTTCTATGCCCGAAGCAGCAAGGTGCCTTGAAACCTGTTCATAGAAGTGTTGGAAATGTTGGGTTTACTGAGTTTGCTCATTTATTTTGTTGCCAGTGGATGCCTGAGGTCTACATAGAGGACCTTACAAGAATGGAGCCAATTATGAATTTGGGGGGAGTAAAGGAAACCCGAAAAAAATTAATCTGCAATATATGCAAGGTGAAGTGTGGAGCATGTGTTCGCTGCAGTCACGGTATGTATTGTTGCTCTCTTATTTTATACCATTATGCATTTCTTTTTGGTTGATACACCAGGAGAGCATCTTATTACTTGGAATTTTGGACCATAGTCCACTCCATCTGTGTTGTTACGTCAGAACAGATCATATTATTGTAGGGTGTTGTATTATGCTACTGTGATTAGAATTAGATGCTATAATTGTAGGGTGTTGTATTATGCTTTTGTGTTTAGAATTAGATGCTATAATTGTAGGGTGTTGATACATATACTATTCCTTTCTTTCTTTCTTTGATTGTATAATTGCAATACAATGTAAATAAACAAAGAACGTGATTTACTGAGATTTTTTAGATTAAAGGAGGAAGATTTTCTGATTCTATGAGATTTGCTCTCTGAATTATAGAGAGATCGACATGTATATATGCATTAGGGGCGAGATGACCCAGACAATTATCTTTCTCAGGAGACTCAACATATTCTTTCTTGTTTCAATGGACATCAACTATCTACAGAATTAAATTGGAGGTGGATAGTTAGTCAATGTAATCCATCTATTATTAATAACAGTATGACGATTAAATTGCTTCTTTTTTGGATAGATTGTGTTAGGCCACTTCTGTTGACTGGTTTAACCATTATTTTCTCTGTCTGTCATAGCATGGATCAAATGATTTTCATTATTCAACATGTCTTGGACTACTTGGTTTTGGATCTTGATGCACTAAAGCACTGAGATTTCATCAAATGAGCTGGGATTTTTTGTTGTTGAATAAATGGTCTACTCCTTGAATTTCTGTTTATTATTTATTTTTAAAATTATAATTCATGAAGAAATCCGACATGTAAAGAGTTTGAAGTTAGAACTGTGAAAAGACGCTGAGAAGAAAGCATTACTTGCCCTTTCATTGTTCTGCTAATATTACATTGATCTGGAATAATTATTTGCCAATTTTGATTCACATTCCATTTGATGGAGCTTAATTCAGATTGTTTGTTTCAAAGCAAAGATATCCACGGAGTGGTTTGTCCTATTTAAGCGATAATCATCAAATGATGTCCAGTCATCACATGTGATGGATAATTAAATGCATACATAAAGATGTTGGTTTGCATAGGAAAAAAGGAAAAAAAGGAAAGGAAAAAGAACAGAAGGAAAGAAAATAGA
The DNA here is from genome assembly GCA_036897665.1 of Pelargonium citronellum. Classification (NCBI taxonomy): domain Eukaryota; kingdom Viridiplantae; phylum Streptophyta; class Magnoliopsida; order Geraniales; family Geraniaceae; genus Pelargonium; species Pelargonium citronellum. Next base: position 1,753 of record JAYMSZ010002881.1, read on the forward strand.
GAGATGGTTTTAGTTGAAGGTGTTGTAATGACGAGGTATAAGGAGAGGCAAACATGTAGGGTAGCTAGTCTGGTTGCTTTGAGTCTCCAACATTATGGACACATTATATATATAGCATTAAAAGCTCATGGGTGTTCGACTGTTCGGTGGTATTTTACTTATCACCTTTTGGAGATCAGATTGTGCATTAACTATTGTCTTGTATTTCGACTCTCTCCCTTCTTAAGCAAATTGCGAGAAATGATTATCTTTTCATGTCTTTTAGAACTAAAACCAGATGGTTGCCTTTTTTTTATGCCAATACTTTCAAGTGGTTGAAATTAATTGCAGATGGAACTGCAGTATTTTATTTATTTATTATTAGTCTCATAAGTAAAACGGCATCAAGTTTCTTGGCTTTAGTTTGTTAATTTTGCCTTTTTGTCCTTTTGGGGCACTGACTTCATCTGAAAGCAGAATATATGAGAGCAACTGTTTTTATTTTTATTTATTTTAAATTTTTTTAAATCTAATTTCTTTTTATTATTTTTAATATCTCCCTAGTTGAAAAGGTTCAACGTATAATAATGCGTCTTTTGAAACAAGTTGCTGTTTTCATAGTCATTTAAACTACACCTGACTGCGTATATTATTGCAGGCAATTAACATGCTATTTTCAATTCATTTATATTTATGCATTTGTAATAGTATAGCTGTCTGTGTGCTATATTCTTTATTGTTTGTGTTGTATGTTGGCGTCACCTAGTAACAAAGTGTTGGCAATGGTGAACGTCTTTGTTTAAAATGTTATATTATATTTCATATTTTAGTGCTTTGCAAATAGTGACATGCAGGGATGCATTTGTTTGATTGATGGTTGAATGAAATGTAGATTCGGAAGTATCACATATTCACATTGTTTTACCTTATCAGGCTACTTGTTTTGTTTTTCATTTTTCTATTGTATAATATGTCTTTGAAGACTACAAGGATTGAGGAGTGTGATTTTTTTTTTTGAGAGCTGTATTACTGTGTTGATGAATCAGTTGATTTTAGAAAACAGCAGTACCAAATGGTGTTGAGAGTTCTACGCCTTCCTCAATCCCTTTATCTCCAAAGTATATCATGTTCATTTTATAGATATCTCCGATCATGTCCTTTGATGTATTAGCTGCAGTTTTGCATATTGCCTCTTTGTTACTTGATATACTTGAAATTTGTTGCTAAACCTTTTGTTATCTACTGTTCTAGTGCTGGAAGATTAAATGTCTTATAGGTGTGCATTTGCTTAATGTTTTATTTCTAGTTTTAATCTTGTGATTGTTTGACAATTGATGATTCTCCTGCTAGTAATGTCCTGTGATTTGGTTGGTTCAGGGGCATGTAGAACTTCATTCCATCCTATATGTGCTAGGGAGGCAAGGCATAGAATGGAGGTTTGGGGAAGATATGGTTGTGATAATGTAAGCTTATACTCCCAAGACCAAAAATTGCTATTGTTGCTATAAGCACAACTGGTGCTGCAACTACTATTGCCAATGTTTAAATCTTTTGCTGTTAGAATAGTCTTATTTTGTGAAGTGTTCTAATTAGTTTGTACTGACATTGCCTTTTGTGCACATACAGATTGAGTTACGAGCCTTCTGCTCTAAGCACTCTGAAGTAAAGGGTGGTAGGAACTGTGAGTCATTAGGCGTCCCAAGTGCAGCTTTTGACAGCAGATCCTACATTTCCAATCAACTTACTGTGGCATCGTCGGCAAACATACTGCACAAACTGCAAGTTGTGGGAAGAAATGGAGACCATGTTGAATATCCTGATACCCCTTCTGATCAATTAGGTGATAGTGAGTCGTTAGAGACAGGATTGTCGGATTCCAGATCAAATGCAGAACTTATATCAGAATGTAATGATGCCGAACAACTTGTTAAAATGGGGATGCTAGAAAAAAATGACGTTGACGATGTTAACCAGTTTGATTCTTTAAATTTTGCTCTCATCCTGAAAAAGGTGCGCCAAATGCATGTTTTACTTTCAAGCTGCAAGTCAATACATACTGATTTTATTTGTCATGCTCCATTCTTTCAAATCATACAGTTAATAGATCGAGGAAAAGTCGACGTGAAAGATGTAGCCTTGGAAATTGGCATCTCAGCTAACTCATTAGTTTCAACATTATCGGTAATACATACATTAATGAACTTCTTATGTTAGTAATTTTATGCTAGGTCCTGAACAATATGTGTTTCTCATTTGCTTCTTTCAGTTTTTAGTTTTGTTTACTTGGTGATCTCTTCTTTCTCCTAACAGGAAAATTGCTTAGTCCCTGACCTGAAATGCAAAATAGTCCATTGGTTTAGAAAGCATGCTTATATGGGTAGTTCACAGAAGAATCTGAAGGTCAAAATAAAATCTGCGAATTCTTCCAAGGCTGAGAGTGGAGGAGCTGATGGTTCACATAGTATATCTGTATCACAGTCAGATATTCCAGGTCCTGTTGCTGTCAAGTCAGTACCGCCAAGGAGAAGAACCAAAAGTAGCTTTAGGATTCTGAAAGAGAACAAAGTTGTATGCTCATCTAAGGAAAGTTCTACTGACAATGTGATATTGAATGATGGGGTTAAGGTGGACCAACTTGCCATGGAAAAACCAGATATTTCAATTGATACATCAATGATAGAAACCAATGAAAAGGTAAGCTTGTAATGTTATAATATGTTTTTTTTCCTGCAAAATTACTTCGCTTCCACTTCTATTTGTTTTCCTTAGCTTGATGAAAGAGCATCCTTTAGTAAAGTTTAGAGGATGTTTGGGCTGGTAGTCACTCAGTTTCATTCTCCTTGTTCTCTTCTTTGTCTGTGGTATTTGAAGGAGCAAAAAAATTCAAATTATGTGAAGACGCTCTCTCTTATTTCCAAATTATTCTAGCCCTCCAGCCCAATCTTATATTTCAAGATGCTCTATTACATGTGTGCATCTGTGAGGAATGTCATCTCATTTAACCATTGTGTTAAACAGAAATTGCAATTCTGTCCCCTATATATCAATAACTCTCAATTGTGGAATCTCGGTATTATAGTTGGGTCTGTCAATTGTGGAATCTCGGTATTATAGTTGGGGCATAAGTGTCATATGTAGTGGAGTCTCGATATTATAGTTGGGTCTGTCAACTTATGATTATGGTTTGAGTAGAGCATACACCCTTATGCCCCAACTGTCATAGGTAGTGGAGTCTCGGTATTATGGTTGAGTCTGTCAACTCATGATAATGGTTTGGTTTCATAATACATTGCTAATGCCATGTTAGAATATGACTATATGCTGCTAATGTTTTTTTCCCCAACTATTTGCTATTTTAGCAGTATACTCATGTAATAATTAAGAGGGATAATCATAGAGCATGTGTTGGTTATGTGGTTTTTGTCAGTAAACAGGTTTAACGTTTATGAAATGTGTTAGGTATTATGTGGTTTTTGTCAATAAATAGGTTTAAGGTTTATGAAATGCGTTAGTTAAATAGTATTGGTTTTGGGTTTGGATCTGCTTGTTCTCTATCTTGGTTTTAAGCTATCTTGTTGGGTAAATGGGTAGTAGGTTGTGGTGATGTACCTTGCAACTGCACAACTCTAATGTATGCTATATATAAGAGTACAATCATAAATTATAAACCAGAAGTTGCAGAAGAGAGAATCATTTGCCACTTTCAACAATATTGTCCATATAACTCAGAGTTGAAGACTTCACATACATATTCAGAAAATAACATGATCAAATCCCAAAACTTCAGGTAAAGAAAAGAAACAACTATTGCTGTAGGAATCAACTTTAATATGTTTACTCGTGTTGCTATATCCAAGAAGCTCCTCTCTTTTTTATTACCACCGAGAAACAAAAAAAGAAGTCAAGTACCTGTTGAGGCAAGTTTTGACGATACAAGAAACAAAAATTGTGAGATGGTTGGCTTAGTGACTCAGATCCTTATATGAAGAATTCATGCTTTGTGAATTATGATGAGCTTCACTATTGGTCTAGAAAGTCCTTTAGTTTGGTTTCTCAATTTCTATTTGCATGTTGATTTTGTTAGCTTTTGTTCATTCTAGCTGTTTACCTCTCCATTTATTGTTTTTGTTTCTTTTATTGTTGTAGAATTCTTTGGATGACAATGGGGTTCAAGATACATTAGCGAAGTGTTCGATTAAGTCTGAAGGTAATGCACTATCCATTTGTTTTTCTCATAAACTTTAGCATCCTTGGTTACTAGGTCATGCATTTGTCATCCTTCTAGTCTCCTAGTATACGTCGTGTGCCTCATTTGCACAGTAATTTTTAATAGGACGTGGTAATTTTGAAAAGGATTTGGCCAAATTGTTATATGCAAATTCTTAAACTTGTAGAAATTTGGCATTTGAAACTATAATGACTTCCTTGAATTTCAGTTACCATAGGTTGGTCGCCAATCAAAAAAGTTACCATAGGTTGGTCAAAATACCAACTGTAATTGGGAGTGGGAAATTGCAGGGTCATTTACAGATATGATAAGGATGTGGTTCTAAGTTGATTAGAACAAATTATAGATTTAGGTAGAATTAGATTAGTATGAAATTCGAACTTATTAGTATTTGTCAAATAGGTATAGGACTCTGTTGTAGCCTAGAAATACATTGCGAACTTCATTCGATGGATATCAAGGAAGGATCATCAAGAAAGAATCAAGATCAATCGAGAAAGAGAAAGAGAAACTTCATAAATTCACATGATTGAATGAAAATAATAGGGCTAGAACTAAAGAACTAATTTAAATGGACTAACGTAGGTAGATTTCAAACCAATGTGTGGGGTTTGCTGGCTGAAAGAAAATGAACTGGCATTCTTTTTCCTTCTGTAGTTGTCTCTGAACTTTTTTGTGTAAACTATTCAGCTCTTAAATATCTTCCTGCAGTTTGTTAGATCAGTGACTGCTTGAATCACTGAACTATCTTCTTTTACCTTTCTTCAAGTTCAAATAGTAAAATCCCAACATTTTTAAACTTCTTATGAATTGTTGTAGTGAGGTTAATCTTTTTTCTCATTGGATATCATGTGTAACTTATGTGATTAAATGTACATAAATACTGCTTTGAATAACAATGTAAAAAATTTGGTAGTAAAAGATGTTGTGGATGTGAGATAATGGCTTCGGGAAAGTATGTGTTTATGGCACCCATAGTTTGTTCAATAGTGCTGTTGGGTCATGAGGATAGTTTTAAAGTAAATATGACTGCGTCAGTCTCAACTATATCAGCGTACATGCAAAGTGGTCATAATGCTGCCTTTTTGTATTCTTTGTACTTGTATGATTGCACGCGTTGCTGAATAAAGGCCATTGTCTTGTGTTTTATTAATGTGAGCGTTCCTTCATCTTTAATTGATATCGTATGTAGACTTCAACTGACAAATCAACTTACTTTCAAATTCTGACTTTCTGAAATAGATCATTCAGAAGAAGCTGTTTTACATGAGCAGAATCCAGTGACTACAGATCAGAGAAATCCTCTCACTTCAGCTGCTGTGACTTCACTTGTTTCTGATCTCAAGTATTCCACTCATTACTTTAAATATTTCTTATAGGGTGTATGTTTGAAACTTTTTGAGGGTGCATATCACATTTGAATGTCTTTTGATATTAAATTTATTGATGCAGAATATCAGAAGTTTTTTCAAGTTCTTATGTACACCCATATATCCACAAGAAATTGTTGCAGATGCAATCTGATGTGTTTGCAGATCAGACTTTTGGTAAGTTGTCACCGTCATTATTTTTTATATTTTAGTTTGTAGAGGTCTAATAATATGTTTGCTGGACTGGTTCAGGGAAAGGAGATTTTTCCCATCTTGAGGCGTCTTCCAATGCTAGTGTCAGCTTTAATCATCAGAATGAACCTTCAAACTGCAAAGACAAGCTCAGCAAATTTGATGGTTTAAATTTAGACCAGTTAGTGAAGGCTAGAGAATTGGGAGTTCTAGAACTGTCTCCAGAAAATGAAGTGGAAGGGGAGATTATTTATTATCAGAATAGGTTACTCAACAATGCTGTTGCAAGAAAGCGAATTAGTGGTCTCTTTTCGTTCCTTTTCCCTTTTCCTTATAAGTTTGCTATTGTTTTACTTTTTTGCTCATTCTTTTCATTTCGATGCCAACGGACTACGTGGAACCTGCTGTTTGTTATCTACTTGTTGTAATGTATTGATGGATGAACTATCCTTGCAGATACTTTAGTTTTTAATGTCACAACGAGCCTACCACAGGAGATTAATGTACCGCGAGAGCAAAAGTGGGATGCTGTGCTTGCTAACCAGTATCTTTGTGAAATTAGAGAAGCTAAGAAGCGGGGTAGAAAAGAGAGAAAGTACAAGGAAGCCCAAGCTGTTCTAGCTGCTGCAACTGCGGCTGCTGCTGCTTCTTCTAGGAATTCATCATTTAGGAAAGATGCCCTAGATGATTCAACTCATCAGGAGGTTAATGATTTGCCTTTTCGATTATTTATTGAAACTATGAACCAATTTCTGTTGTTATTTTTTTTAAAACATTTCTGCTGTTATATTATTTATAATTCTTCATTTTTTGCATGCAGTTTGTATTGAATAATAGTAGGGCTGGTCCGTGTTCTCCGATGATGTCACGAGCTAAGGAGTCACTTTCCAGGGTGGCAGTTCCAAGGGTTTCATTAGAAAAGCGTTCTAATATTGCTCAGCTGGGGTCAATTTTTTCCAAGGAACACCCTAGATCATGTGATATCTGCAGACGGTTGGAAACATTGTTGAACCCAACTTTAACCTGTTGCAGTTGCAAGGTTTTAATCTCATCCGATGCTTTTTCGTTAAAAACTTAGTGTTGTATCTGTTTAGTTAAATTATTCCTTGTTTACAGGTTGCAGTTCACTTGGATTGCTATCGTAGTGTTACAGAAACTACTGGACCATGGTATTGCGAATTGTGTGAAGAAATAATGTCTTCTAGATCTTCTGGATCTCCAATTGTCAACTTTTGGGAGAAACCTTATTGCGTTGTTGATTGTGGTTTATGTGGGGGAACTACCGGCGCTTTTAGGAAATCAACTAGTGGTCAATGGGTCCATGCCTTCTGTGCTGAGGTGACTTTTTTTATCTACTGACCCAATTCATTTTGTGTTGTTTTAACTGAAATAAATCATATTTGCCATATTCCCTATTGTAGTGGGTCTTGGAATCAACATTCAAAAGGGGGCAGATAAATCTCGTTGAAGGAATGGTATGTGCATTTATTTAGTGGTGAGACAATTACATAGTTTCCTGGATAGTATAGTATGTAAGAGTATTTCTTAAGGTATTCCTCTTTGATAGAATTTGACACGAGGTTTTACACATTTTTGTCACTATAATATAGCATGGTATGTGCATTTATTTAGTGGTGAGACAATTATGTAGTTTCCTGGATAATATAGTATTTAAGAGTATTTCTTAAGGTATTCCTCTTTGATAGAATGTGACATAAGGCTTTACACATTTTTGTCACTATAATATAGCCTGCATTCTGATAAAAAAAAATATAGCTTGCATTTATCTTTTGCATGATTAACCTTATTGTATGTTGATGCAATGACAGGAGGCAATATCAAAGGGGATTAATACTTGCATCATCTGCCATTCTAATCTTGGTGTCTGCATAAAGGTGGGGATCACAATAAGTGCACTTTGTTCTTGTTTTTTCCTAGGGGTGAAGGGGCTTATATCTGAAAAATACTGTTTCAACTATTTGTCTTCACTAATGAGATTATTGATATGTGAAGTAATTTTCATGGGTTGCAGTGCAACTTTGGTCATTGTCAGATAACATTCCATCCCACCTGTGCTAGAAGTGCTGGCTACTGCATGATCATGAAGACTGTTGGTGGAAAGTGGCAGCACAAGTCATACTGTGAAAAGCACAGCTCAGAGCAGAGGGCCAAGGTGGTAATCTTTAATCTTTTATATGACAGTGTTTAATGCCTTTGTTGTTGTAATCCACACCAAAATAAAAATTAGCGTCAATGGTTTATATATGTACTATATTTATTTACATTAATAATATTGTGCAGACTGAGACTCAGAGACATGGAGTTGAAGAGTTACGGAGCCTCAAGCAAATTAGGGTATGGGTTTTTCTTACATTAATATATTTGATTGAATTCATTCTCCATAAATTATTACTTCCAAATTTGTTCCGTGGGAAGCTTGATTTTCTTATGGTAAAAGATACATTGCTGAATCCTGCACCAATCCACCATTCCATTCTTTAGTTCGATCAATTTGGTATTGTTAATGTATCTCGTTTCGAAAGAATGTGAAGTCCGTAGTCACTAGATATATTAGTTGAGTCATCCACCTAAAATTTTAATCTTTTGGGTTGGAGTCTAGATTAACATAATTCGACCCAGGCTTTTTATATATTTTTATTGAATATATGAAAAACTGTTTTATTGATGTTTATTGAGTTGTGTTAATAAGGACCAGAGAGATTCCTTTACATAGAAGATATAGACTAGAAATATGAAACAAACTAGGAATCGAGGACTAGTATTAACTTATTTTCAAAACATATTTTCTATACTTTCCTAATAACATCATTTCTAATATCACTTGCACTTTTTCTAATCCTACCAAACTTGTAATTGCATCTTTAAACTCTTTCTCAAGTTGGAGTTTGTAAACTAAATCAATGCGAGAGCTTGAATTTTTCTCTTTTTATTTTTCTTTACGACTTGCGGCAGCATTAAGCGGCTGGTGGAGTTTACTTTTTTAATAGACAGCATAACTTGGATATCAACGGAGAGTACAATAGGTTAGGGCCTACGAGAAGAAGACGACAATGTTGATGTCACTAGAATGTCAATTAACATCAACATAAGGCCGTTGAAAAAGATGGTCATGCTTATGTCATTAAAATGACAATTAGCACCAAGAAGAAGTTATTGAGGGTTCGTCGGGAAGGAACCGAGGTGTTTTCAAAAGACGAAAAAGAAATTCAAAAATTTCCCATCTTTTATCAACCCTTAATTCTACTCTCCATTAAAATCTAAACTTAAAAGATTAGATTTGTTGCTAGCATGAAAGTTGCTCAATAAAAGAGAGAAAAGCCTAAAGTGACGCTAGCATGAAAGCTACTTAAGAAATATAAAATAAAGAGAAAATGACTTGGTTTGTTGATGAGATGCTCTACATAAATTCAAAATTTACATGAAATTTTGAAGAAAAAAAAAGTGAGATAATTTTATATTGAAAAAAGAAGAATTTATTGGCCGAGGAAATCCAGAAGTCCGAAAGCTTTGGGAGATTCAAAACATATGATCAAGAGGCTCTAATACCTAGTTAAGAAATAAGAGAAATTGTATTTTTGATGTTAGTTGAATTGTGTTAAGAAGCACTAGAGCGATTTATATTAGAAAAGTAGGAATATGAAACTAACTTGGACTAGTAATTAACATGGTGTTAGAGCTAGTTTGGTTTGAGCCTAGTGACCCGTCTTTGTTGCCTTCCTTGTTGGTCCACGTGTAGGGTTCAATGTATTATACAGCCTGCACGTGGACCAACAAGGAAGGCAACAAAGACGGGTCACT
>JAYMSZ010002882.1:0-11334 GCA_036897665.1 Pelargonium citronellum
CAAAAGTATAAACAAAACCAAGATCAGATCCAGACACAAACATGAAATAGATCCAGACACAAAACCAAGATCAGTTCAAGCAGTATAAGCAAAACCAAGAGTCAAAGTGAAGATACTAATATTAGGGTAGATTTGTCATTTAACATATCAAATTAACAGAGTTACAAACAGATTTGTGGACAAAAACTTTGAGGTAGTTATGTGTTGTGTAATTTTAAATTGGATAGTTGTGTCTGTGGACAAAACCACGGGGAAGGTATTCGTAATTACCAAAAAAAAATAAAAGTGAGCACTTTTACCCGAAACCAACGTAGAAAATATAAAGTGCGCCCACGGTTTACGGACCCCAGCACGTGGCAGCCCACTGTAAGAAGTAACAGTAAAATCAAGGGGCAACCAGAGTTCAGACACATTATATATAAACCCCTTTTGCTTGCACAAGGAGAAACCTTCTTCTTCTTCTTCAGCGTCAACTTCAAGTCTTCGAATCTTCACTCATCCATGGCTTCCCAACTTTCTGATGCCGACTCAGTGTTTGGTAACATCGCTCGCGCTCCTGAGGATCCCATTCTCGGGGTATCTTACTTTCTTCCTCTCCATTTCTTTTTCTTTTTCTTCTGTTCTGTGTGTAGATTGATTACGTTACATGTTTGTGTGTTTTGCTTGATCGCTTGTTTCGTCTTCACTACTGCTTTCTTTGAGAAGTGATCGTATCTTAGAAGCATGATCTGATTGAAAAAACAGTATGATTTATGAAGATGTTGTCTGCTTTTACTCGGTACATTGAACCATCGTACTTCGAATCTGATTGAGAGTTTCTTTTATTTATTTTTATGTATGCGTCTTAATTTACTAATTGATCGGTACAATACTGTCTCAATAAATGCTTAATCTCTTAACTTCGAGCAGCAAAGTTATGTTCAGTCACATTGATGATCTCTTGTATCCGCGAAGTTACTGTGTGAAATATGGCATGAGAATGGATAGATTTGGTTCTTCTTGTGTCCAAAATATAGCCTTCATTTGATAATTTCGGGATCTGGTTGTTGTCATTTTGCAGTTTCTCTGACGATTTGATTTTGTGTTTGAACAAATAGGTAACTGTTGCTTATAACAAGGATCCCAGCCCAATTAAGGTGAACTTGGGTGTAGGTGCTTATCGAACTGAGGTCAGTTGCTTTTGATATATCTCTTGGTTTTTGCTGGCATTGACATTCACTAAAGCTAATGAACGGGTTTTATTGCAACTTAGGAGTTAGGACTAGAACCTCAGCTGTTCAGAATTATTATTTTCATAAATAAATAATAAAAATTTGAATGGCCTCATGAATTATACAGAAGTTGCTACAATTTTAACCTCATACTGCATAGTTGCAAATTTCTGACACAAATCTTTAATGGGTTGGCCTTCTAATGATGTAACAGGAAGGCAAGCCTCTTGTATTGAATGTAGTGAGACGAGCAGAGCAACTTCTAGTTAATGATCAGTAAGACATCAAGTCACTGTTGGTTTTATTTGCAGCTCAATGTGAGTGTTGATCTCTTTTACGTATGTTTCTCAGGTCTCGTGTCAAAGAGTATCTTCCCATTACTGGACTGGCAGATTTCAATAAACTGAGTGCAAAACTCATTTTTGGTTCTGACAGGTAATGAACAAACTCCTATAGATAAATTGAACCTAGAGAGGATATAGCTTGGGGATGTATAAATAATGTGTGACATGGTGCTTGCATTGGGCCTCATGTCCAAGTGCAATTGATACATCAATTGTGCATTGGATTCTGAGCTTGATGCCTTTCTTAGTTATTTTCCTCCTTGTTTGTGAAGAAGTGCTATTATATCTTATCCCACACACTTTATGTTCTCTAGCTTATTGCTATGTTTTCCTGACTTTACATTCAGCCCTGCAATTAAGGAAAATAGAGTGGTTACTGTCCAGTGCTTGTCTGGTACTGGTTCTCTGAGGGTTGGGGGAGAGTTTTTGGCAAGGCACTACCACCAGGTATCCAGCCAACTTGATTCACTTATTTGTTGTGTGCAACCTCCATCTGTCAAAATTAATTGAACTTCAACCGTAGATTAATTGTTCAACTTCTTTGCCAGAAAACAATATACATTCCCCTGCCAACATGGGGAAATCATCCAAAAGTCTTCACTATAGCTGGATTATCTGTGAAAACTTATCGTTACTATGATCCAACAACACGTGGCCTGGACTTTCAAGGTACGAACCCTCTATTCGGAGTAAATGTGCATTTTTTGATAGTTTACTTACACTGGATTGCTCTTAGTTACAGAAGTACCAATGCAACTTCATTACATGTTATTCATAATTAATTGTCGCATGTAACTGTGTGAAGATATTACCGCACAGATTCTAATATTCTATATGTTAAGTATTTTCTTTCTGATTCTTTGTTATTGTGGTGCATAATTCTGGAAATACTTGTGGCTAATAGGTTTGATAGATGATCTTGGTGCTGCACCATCAGGAGCAGTAGTGCTCCTTCATGCGTGTGCTCATAATCCAACTGGTGTTGATCCGACTATTGAGCAATGGGAGCAGATCAGACAGTTGATGAGATCAAAAGGATTACTACCTTTCTTTGACAGTGCCTATCAGGTAATATAAGAAAATGACTGTTAAGAGACAAGGGCTTGGTTGTTGCAGAAACTGTGTAGTAGCACTGTGGTCCACAGATATGACTAATGAACTCTTCATGTTCCAGGGTTTTGCAAGTGGTAGCCTAGATGCAGATGCACAGTCTGTTCGCATGTTTGTTGCAGATGGTGGTGAATGCTTTGCAGCGCAAAGTTATGCGAAAAACATGGGACTCTATGGGGAACGTGTTGGTGCCCTCAGCATTGTAAGTTACTGCCACTTTGACGCAGTAAATTATCACTTCCTTTAAGCTCATAAGTTTATGTTACATTTTAAATAAAGAGTGTTGACATTTGATTAAAATCTGGTGGTTACATATATAATTCTTATGTATCATTTCATGGAGTTCTCTGATGGTATCCTCGGCTTTGTTAAATGACATTTTGGCTACATCACATTATACATTTGTAGCATTTCATGGATATCAGTGATGATATCTTAGCCTCTCCTTGGCTTTCTTGAATGACATATTTCATAAGATAGTTCTGAAGTTAATATTCACATCTCATTTGTTTAAGGATAATTCACAAACTAGATGGGGATTTCTTATAATTTTGTGCCCAAAAAGGATTTCAAGGAAGAAATTTTAGATTATAACATGCTCAATACTAATGTTCCTTGTTACGCTTCTATTAGAAGCCATTTGAGGATTGCATAAATAAGTGCCCGGTAGTTACATTTTGTAATTAAATAATAATTGTATCTTACAGGTTTGCAAGACAGCAGATGTTGCAAGCAGGGTTGAGAGCCAACTGAAACTTGTCATCAGGCCCATGTATTCTAATCCCCCTCTTCATGGTGCATCTATTGTGGCTACTATTCTGAAGGACAGGTATGATCTCAGTCAAAAGTAGGCCCATTTACTTTCTGTGAAGGGATCAAACCACTTTGAACTTATTGGAAGAAATGTAGTATGGAGTTAATTTCCCTTGATACAAATGTGTATATATATTTTGTATAGAATTTTAAGGAATTGGATATAGGATGAATAAGTACCCTCCTGAGAGAATTTGACTACAGAGCAGTTAACAGAGAATACGAAGAGAAATAAAAAAAAAATTTATATATATATATATGCGGAAGTATTTTTTTTATGCATATCACAATCTTCTGCACCTCTCTATCTAAACTGAGCAAGATCGTCTGTTCCTAAATAATACTGTGTGCTCTGCAGTGATATGTACCATGAATGGACTGTTGAGTTGAAAGCAATGGCTGATCGGATTATTTGCATGCGCCAAGAACTCTTTGATGCTTTAAGTGCTAAAGGTCTCTCTCTCTCTCTCTCTCTTGTCTTTTAGACTTACTGATAAATGCAAGTACTCAAGACCTCTATGTCAAGTCCTATATTTGTTGTTTGGGTTTGGAACTATGAACCACAAAGTAAGGCCGTTGATTCTTGAACAGCCTCAGCCAAAATCTTTCTCAACTTTCACACCGATAAATACAATCATAAAAGAATCCTGACCTACATACCCTTCAGGTGAAGGTTGTACTTGTACATGCCTAATGCAGAAAAAATTTTGAACCTAAAAATTGCATGTCATTAGACCCGTGACTCTCTTAAACAAATAATTCCCTCAGCTCACAGGTAGATGATGAGGCCAACAAAATGTGGGAACACTGCTTGCCCCAACACAATATGCGCTCCAGTTTATATTGTCTTTCTTCTGTATGATGTTATTATTTGTGCTGAAACTTTTGTTAGATTGAGCTCCTTAGCATGATACATTCACTTTTGATGGACAGGCACTCCAGGGGATTGGAGTCATATCATCAAGCAGATTGGAATGTTTACATTCACAGGGTTGAACACTGAGCAAGTTGCTTTCATGACCAAAGAGTATCATATCTACATGACATCTGATGGGTAAAAGCCTGCTCCTTTATCAATATCTATGAAATGCAAATATATTATAATTTCAGATTTTAAATGTCCATATCTGACTTTACATATGATCACTCGGAGAATTAATCCTTTGAAGGCTTATTTTACTTCTCTTGTGCAGGAGGATTAGCATGGCCGGTCTAAGTTCTAGGACAGTCCCTCATCTTGCAGAGGCCATACATGCTGCTGTTACCAAGATGGGCTAGGTCAAACTCTATTTGAAGTTTGTGCAACTGTACGAGATATTTTTTGTTTCGAGTCTCGTTATGGAATGAGTCCATTTTTTTCGTTCAAGTTTTCTCAGAATAAAAGAACATTTGTGCAAAAATGCTACTATGAATTGAGAATTTTAGTATTTTTACTATGGATTTGTGTATGTGACTGCTCCATCAAGTCTAAGTTGCTTGGAAAGGAGAATGTGACAATGCTAACTCTGAGACATTGATTTGGATATCCTTCTTGATACTTGTACTAAGATTTTTACTATTAAAATCATGGGCGGCAAAGCTCTCATTGATACTAGAACTCGAGACCTAAGGTTAAGCTGGATGTGCTTTCTTTGCGTTTTTCATTTTTTATTTTTAAAATTCTGCAACGATAAAACGTGAAAGCTAGGCACTAGAACACCATAACACGGGGTTTAGGAGGTAAAAAAGTGAGCCAATGTTAATGAAATACTGGAACAAGCTATCTCTAGTAGGAAAAGAAACAGAAACAAGAAACAAAAAGGCAGAAGTATCTGAATTGTGACAATATTTACAACCTTATGTTAGTCTGCAAGATCTATCCTTGTCTGTCTGTCTTTCTTCTTCCGTTGTAGAGATATTATTCATGTCAATGGCGAGCAGTTGGACTTCTTAGACCGCTCAAAGTCTCGAGTTTCTCCAAATACGAACTTCTCTTTGTAGGTACGCCATCCATATTGCCTCTTGACTCACTCTTCTTTCCTTCATGTCCTGACCATCCCATGAAATCTTGCAGCGTCAACGAAGAAATCAACCGCTGATGCCCAGGTTCTTGATCCGCACCTTTGGGAGTCTTAACTGGCCTTCCACTTAATGCTGCATTTGACTCTCTACGTGACGAGGAGTCTTTGGTGAGAGAATCGGCGTAAAGGACGTCATCAATCCTAGACATAACTTTGGAAGCCAAGCTCTCTAATATCCTCGAGTAGCTCTCCAGAATGGCCTGTCCTACATCCTGTGTAGAAAGTTCAGAAGATGATGAGTACTGCTTCTTGAAAGACCAGGTATGCTGATATATGTCTGTTTACGTTACCTTGTTGAATTGAATTTTGGATATGTCTAGTGAGGATTGAGGAAGTCCCGGGAACCGTTGTTTGAGAAGGAGCAAGATGGTCTCTGCTCTCTCTTCAAATTGCTCCCTCTTTTCTATGCTCACCCAAGAGGACTTTGAGTCCTTTTGGTGCAACTTCCTCTTCCAAATCACTATTGATGCCTCAATCCTGTTTTTCAGGTCCAGCACTTTGTGCTCTGTTGACAAGTTCATGGTTGACAGGAACTGCCCCGGATCAAAGTATTCGACTGTGATGCTCTTGTAGATTGATTCACCAAGGCTAGACCTACCATGCTGCAAGAAGAAAAAGTGGAGATGACCCAGAGGGACATGATTAGACCAAGCTACAGCATTTTTCGAAAAAACCAGCAGAGAGAAGTTTCCTCGTACCTTGGGGAGGGATTCAATGTAGCTATCAGGTACTTGCATCTCTGATAAAATTTGAGCATTGATGGCCATGGCTGCTTTTAGTACTTGGTTCACAGAATCCTTTTGTTGTTGCAACCATCTTCGCCCTTTCTCTGAGAGCCCCTCTTCGGGAACTTTAGGAGTTGGTATCCACCATTTGTCTTCATTTCTCTGGCTAGTGCCTTTCTGGGAGTCATTAGCGGCATCTTTGCTTGATACATACCAAAACTCCTTTTCGCCTCCAAATCTATCCAAGCAATCCTGTTCGTCACAATTTGATCAGCAAGTGTAAAAAGTGAGCTCTTCACAAAAATACAAACCAGAGGAGAACAGGTGCCTACAATGAGCATGGCATCGAGCTTGCGCAGTGCAGGGATGTTCATGAGCAGATCATTTCTTTGCCGCGTCACCATCACCTATCCAGACAGCATGTTAAGGTATTTTCATCATGACGTAAAATCCCATTTTCATTTACTGTAAATAGGTAGAGAAAGAGAGACATTACCTCCATGTTTGTTCCATTCTTGGATTTCTGTTGCGCGGGAACAAATTCAACTATGTGATCAGTTACTGATAAAAGCCATTCGATTTCTTTTCTCCACCGTGCTTTCCTCTCTTGAGGCATGGGCTCGAGCTTTGATTGCTCACCAAAAACTGATGCTGCATTGTATCACAGTTGTGATAAACACGTAAAAAAATCAGTACTTTCTTATGCATATGAATGCAAAATACGAACAAACTTAGGATAAGAATGATAAATACCTGCAAGATTTGTGATGGCATTGGACAAAGCCAAAGCTGAAGAAACACCTTTTCCGCCCCCAGACATATCTTCACCTAGAAGTAGCTTAGAAAACTTCTCCTTCATCTGTTCCATTTCTGTTCAAGATCACAAATATATATTAGTATCTGATCTTTTGTTGGCGATGTTCTTTTCATGTGCAGGGATTGGAAACAGCGACTTGATAGCTAGTTATTATTACCTGCTTGTTTGCTGGCCACAGGCTTTGGAGACTTGCTCCCAGCACCATCCGGGGCTGGAACAGGACTCCTCGGTGGCCACCCTCCTTGCTGGGTCTCCAAAAGCTTGCCTTCTGGTGTTATCGATCCATCCTCGTACTCCGGGACTGATCCACAGCGAGTAGACATTACTGAGGGAAGCTGAAACCTTTTAGAGAAATGAAGAGACCTTGATTTTTGGAAGCTGTTTCCTCGTTCCAATGCTCTGACCATGGCGAATTCAAGAAGGTCCCCTTCGCCAATTGGGGCAATAGAACAAGGAGACGGGCAGGACAAAGACGAGAAGCTTCCACGAGAGGTGGGAACGCTGAGGCTCCGCTTGATCTCCTTTCGCTTCTTGTGTCTGGATATGACGGTCACCACTTTGGTTATGCCTTTCTCGGCTTCCTTGAGGTGCAAGGAAGGAGAAGGGAAAGATTTGTGGGAGGAGCTACGCGGCTTCTTGATGGCAATAGACTGGAGGCGGAAAACGAAGATGGCCTTCTTGATCTTGCAGAGCTGAGAAAGGGAAGGGGCTTTAATGTACCTGTACCGTTTTTTGTTATGGCTGTCAGAGCCAAAAGTGGGGTGCATGGTGAGAGAGACAAGGAGAGATTGTTGCAGACAAAGTTGTTATCAACACAAAATAGCAATTTCTCAGCTTTTCTGTGTTGTTCATGAGGCAGTTTTTAGAATCAACGGTTGGGAGGTCAATGGAGGCTAAAAATAGCACCATTTTTGCTTGACAGACCATGGTTTTTGCCTTGTTCTTCGCTGCAAAAATAAAAACAGGTACTTTCTCATCTTCTTTATTCCATTTCCATTTTAGTATCAGAATCCGATAAAGGTCATAAAAAACAGGTAGGCTAAAATGTATGATTCAATGGATAGAATCTATGTTTGCTTTCTCTTTTATCTGTTTTGTTTTGTGTTTGTGTACCATTTTCACAGCTGATATAAAGAAACTTGAAAATGGTAGATCAACCTAAATTTTGAACCATTAGCTTTCTGGCATTGGGGAATTGAAAATTCACCCACTTTTTTTCACATACATTGCTTCAATATTAATGTTTAACAAAAATAGTAAATGATGGTCCATCATGAAGGTGAGCCACTTTAGCCTTGCTGGTCCACTGCAAGTATATGAAGCTTCAAATGTATTCATATAGGCTTGGGCCAATTCTATTCTCTAATATACACGTTTCCTAAATAGATCTGTTAACATTTATTTTATTTTATTTTTTGTCTTAACCATAGAGGTGTTTAGACTGAAACAACCTGCCATTCGAGCAGAGTAGGAATACAAGAGCGGAAAAACTCTTGCTACCAAATTTTAACGCAAGTGCGTATCTTAGGACTCGATCTTGAATGTTCTAATTGAATTGGAACAACTCTTACCAATTAACTCATGTGCTCGATAGTTTTGGGTACAAGTTTCAAAACAAGAAAAAGATTGCAATGTATGACAAAGAAAAAAACAAATTTGCTTTGAAATTATGTTGGTAAAAACCCACCAATTTGGTTCCTTAAGTTTTTTTAACATAAATTAGTTTTTGAACTTTCAAATATGAACTTAAAATAGTCATTGGTGTTGGTTTATGTCAATTTTTTCTATATATGGTTTGACATATAATTTAAAAAATGTTAAATAATTAGTCTTGGTCAATTAACTTGTTGACATGACGATCTAACCATATTTAATGACTTAACGTAACCAGCAAATGATCAATCATGTCAACAAAATAATTATTTTAAATTTCGCGTTAAACCACTTATGAAAAAATTTGACGAAAATTAACATCACGATGAAAGGCCATTATGGGTCTATAAAAGTTCAAAAACTAATTTAAATTAAAAAAAATTAATAACAAAATTGAATTTATATGAATAATGTTGAAATTGAGAATCACAATATTATGAAAGGTTAACACAATCAGAAGCAATGGTTAAGAAGATCATAGAATTGTACTTTTAGAATGTGGAAGAAAGAGCAAGTGAAAACCATGATGGTCACTCATGATGAGTTTGGTGAATATACTGACAACTAATTTGGTACTACCATTTATTTGTCTGCACCAAATTTGGTAAAAATTTGAAAAATATTGGTTGTTTAAGCTATATTCACAAAGAAAACAACTTTCACAGAAAATGTATTGTCAAAGTAAATGATATGATATAGTATGCACCAACATGTTATGCTATGTTATCTTTAGTTAAACAAAGCACATGCTACATTTTTATTTTATCTCTTATGTATTTTTTTTTTTAAAACACATCTCTCACTCTCTTAAGTTTAAAAGTGAAAAGCGAAAAAAAAATAAATAAATGTTTATTACGTTATTTCATTTGATTTTTTAATGTTGTTTGGTAGCATTAATCGAGTGAAAGCTATTTATTCTGATTTGGAATCAAACAACTATTTCGACTTGGACAACATTTGGACAAAACGCTTATTGTTTAAGAATCATACCGACTAACCCTATTATAGAAGTCAATACAATACAATTTAGTACAAAACCTACTTATAAAGAAAAGAGCACAAGAGATTTTAAGTTCAAACTATAGGTCACCAATTGTATTAAATTATGTCACTAAATTGACTTAAATCTAACAAAACACTCCGTTTTAACTTAATCTATGATTCATATTTTTTTTTATCAGCAAAAAGTACCATATATATTGATTAAAAGATCCTGAGAAAGGACCACAATACATACACCCGAGAAAACTAAAAAAACAGTTTTTTTTTTCAAAAATCTAATTAAATCTTACATCACTAGAAAAAGTTTATATTTCAACTGTTAAAGTCTCTGTTGATGACATTTGGTTTAGAAGAGAATCAACCAAAAAAAGAGAGATCCAATTACTAAAGTGTTAAGTCAGAGTTTAGTAGGTAAGGATTTCAAAATTCAAAAAGTTGGAAGGAGTTGATGTAAAGTAGAAAATTTAAGTTTTAGCTTAAAAAAGAAGAAAACAAGTGGTGTGGATTTTACTCACATTTATGAGAAACATGCACCAAAAGTTACAAAAAAACAGAGCTTGTTTACTGCATGCAGGACTCCTGTGACTCCATTATTGTTTTCTCTATTTCATTTCATTTCATTTCTCTACTCTTCTATCACATTTCTTAACAACTTTTTTTTCAAAAAAACAAAACAAAATTTATTAATAAGAAAAATCACCATCTAACAAAATCAAATTCTAAATAATTGATTTTATGCAAAGCTTTAACTAGTTGAAACACATCAGACTCGACCGCTAAATCCTACTAATCTGAATCTCCCAACCATTTGAGTGTCTCGGTGATTGAGAAACCTCGCTTCCTCACTTCAAAGACACCGTCCACCACCCCGACGGTATCCTAGGCTATCACGGACCACCCAACCAGCACCCGTCCTATTTGATCCAGTGAAACTAGCAGCGTCCATGTTTAGTTTAAGGCGACCCCTTGAAGGCCTCGACCATACAGCAACCGGTCAAGTTATACCTGATGATGACAAACCAGAGCCACTACCTCTCCTACCAGCCACAACTTCTTCCCACCCTCGGGCATAGAACAAACCATGCTTAAAATAACCAACGCCGAGAGAGAGTTCTAATTCCATACATGCTCATTACGTTCTTTTCAAAGTCCCCATGCTAATTATAAAGCCTCAACCAACTTATTTGTATCATGCATAAGCAGCACCTTGCGAAACCAGTCCACTGGACTAGAAGCCAACTCTGTCACATGGGACCATCCAGCAGCTTGCCAAACTTCAATAGCCACTGGGCATTTAAGAAGCATGTGGGTTCTGGTTTTCGGCTCCTCCTCACATCGAGAGCAAAATTGAGAGATCTCGACATGCCGACAAACTACCTCATGCAATACCAACAGTCCTCCCGACAACAATCGCCACCCGAAATGATGGACTTTCGCTTGCACCTTCGCGTGCCATAACATCTTCCACATCACATCGACAGGACCCGACCCAATTTTTTGAAGGGTTTTATAACCACTTTTTACCGAATAACGACCTTTTTTTCTCAAAATACCAGCACCATGAATCAACTAGTCAAGCTCGACTTGGTTTGATTTTCA
>JAYMSZ010002883.1:0-11334 GCA_036897665.1 Pelargonium citronellum
GTGGCCCCCGCCGGGTGATGTTGGGCGTCGCCGACAATAAATTGAGCATCTCCTGGTCACATGACATACCCAATGTCTTCAAGTCGAGAACCTTGATAACAGGGCGCTCGGACGCCGCATGTCATGTCGTAATTCATCGATTAAATTAGGTAGCATCAATACCAATAAAATGTTAATTGAAAAAAGAAGAAGATCCCACTTGTTATTCTCCAATTTTCTAATAATAGTCAAAACCGCCACTTGACAAATCCACTGAAAATGTGAAGCTCCTCGTCTCGTGACACTGTTTGGGGATCTGCGCTTTCCGCAGGATCTGTGTCTTCCAATTTCAGCAAAATTTCTGCATATCCTCCTACATTCAAAGAGACCCAATTCTTTCCAATTTCAGATCCCTTTTTCTTCGTTTCAGATCCAATCCACTTTCTCTGCAAAATTCTCTTCCGTAATTGATCAAAACCATGAAGGTTTTAGGTTTGTGCTCCAACACTCGAACGAGAGCCACCGCGCTCTCTCTTGCTCTCCTCCTCTTCGCCGCCTTTCTCTTCTTCGCTGTCTCTCCCATTTCTGCTCAGGTCTGTCCATTTCTAAATCTTACATGCATGATCTACTCGCTTTTTCTCTGTTTATACCTTCATTTTGTAATGCGTTTGTTGGTGTGATCAGGAGGCTGAGCAGGATCGAGATGATGCGACCGAATCGTTCAAGGATCTGGGCCGTCGCGCCAAAGTGAGTACTCGTCTCCGTTTATTTGCGTAGATAGCTTGAAAATAAAGGAATTTTGTGGAATTAGGGACTGAATTGTGACAGTTTCGTTATTTATTGTGCTAACGTTTTTAGTATTTGATATCTTAAAACCCCAAATTAGACCTATAGTTGTTGTATTGGCTTCAATTCCTTTGATCTTTAATCAGCAACCAAAAGTGTCCATCCCAATAAATTATTGCCTGCTGAAAATCGGATATTGAATTTGTTTCAACTGCCATTTTGTCCTGTAGTTGTTGTAATTATAATTCATTCTGATTAACTAACGCTCATTGTCTTGTTTCTATGAAGTTTTTGTCTCAAAATGCTGTCTTATTTCCTTTTAAGAAGTCATGCATGGATTATCAGTAATACTTACCCCAAATATACGTTTGTTAGAACCCCTTGTGACAGTTCTTAGGTTTAACTTGACAATCATGCTTAGTGAGATTTGATTTATACGTACACGTCCAAACATAGGCATCATTAATTTAGGATATGAGCTCACCAAAATGGTTGTGGATTCGATCCTATATACATACCAAACCTACTCCTCCTCCTCCTCGTCATCATCATCATCATCATCATGTGTTTATTGACTAGTACTTATACGTAAAATGAATTATTGTAGCTTGATAACAAAGTGAGCTACTAAACCACACCTTACACCTATTATAACACACCCATTGGCCATTTCACTCCCAATCCTTGCATTTCCTGAAGCAACTTGAAATGAGAGATTGCATGGAAAAGCTGGTTGTCCTTCCCTTGACTGCTGGTTGCATCTCTCAGGCCAGTCTAGATGTTGTTGCTCTTCCCCATCCCCATCACCATCCTAGAAGATCATCAAACACTAAAACAAGTCATGCATTGATTATCAGTGATAATTACCCCTAATATGCGTTTGTTAGAACCCCTTGAGTTTATTACAACATGAGCACACGAGGCTATAAGGGAGAATGTCTAAATCTAACTTATTTATCCTTAATTTTGCATAATGGGAAAGTGGAACTCATTTTAGGGAGGAGGAAGTCTTTTTTTTCTATATAAAAAATTGCCTTTACTCCAAACTTGTATATTAAATGCTGATACTTGTGCATGACTTTTTGTTACAGATTAGTTTGAGCAAGCTTGGGACCAAAACTGATATTAGTCTTAGTGTCGGTTTGGACCCTGATGGCCTTGGAATTTTTGATGCATTTTTTGCAAGCTTGTCAATGATTTTAGTCAGTGAGGTTTGTTCCCTCATTTTCTTCACGCTGACCTTTTTTTTCAACTGAATGCGTTGCAAATGAAATAGATAGTGCTCTTTGTATTTGATTTTGCTATTGCTGATTTATGATTATTTTGTCATCAATTATGGCCCCGTTAGATTGGAGATGAGACATTTATAATAGCAGCTCTTATGGCCATGCGCCACCCCAAGTCAATTGTTTTATCTGGTGCGCTCAGTGCCTTGTTTGTAATGACAGTAAGTTGTTTGTTTTTCATTCTGTATTTTGAGATCTAAATCATGATTTTTCTTTTGTTGTTATCATGGTTTCTGATAGTGAACATGCACGGCATGTAATGGAATCCTCCAATCGACTACAAAGAAATGCTCGTGCCTTTTTTTCATTTATGAATTCCTACACATTTAAGGTTGTTGCACTTGTCAATTAGGTACTTTCTACTGGACTAGGTAGGATTGTGCCAAATTTGATATCAAGGAAGCATACAAACAGTGCAGCTACAGGTAATGCTTTTGACTGCATGCCTTTTCTTGTGCCATTGGGGTTTCTGAACCTTGTAGAAAAATAGTTGGATGTTCTTTAAATCTTTATTTGAAATTGCTGAACCATTTGAACAATATTTTTAAAGTTGAAAATCTGAGCTAATTGGCTATTTATGAGGTTGACATGAACCAAATCTTCTGCTCTGTTTTGATTTGCAGTTCTTTATTTGTTTTTTGGGCTGCGGTTGCTTTATATAGCATGGAGGTCAGATTCGAAAGCATCTACGAAAAAAGAAATTGAGGAAGTAAGTTTCTTTATGTACAACAACAACCTATTTGTGGAAATTATGAAATATTTTCCAGTTGAAGGTTTTTCTGATAATCTGTGGAGTTTTGGTGTTTTCCTCTTCCTCTGGCATTGTTATTTAACCTCTTCATAAGTGTTGAGAATTTTTTGTGCAACGTAGTAAACTATAAAATGGAAGGACATGTTTACTCTTTATCTTTATTATTTACGAAGTTAGGAACCTCCTTGTGAGTTCTGGACCAGACTCTTAGGTATCCATTTTCCCACTCTATAGTAACCCATTATCTCCTGATCCTGGTACTTTCCCTTGCCAAGAGCCCAAAAATATCATCATGAGGAACAGTTTTGGCCAGTAGGGAGATGTGAATTTCTTCTGTTTCTTTATTTTTCAGTGCTTTAAATTTTAATTAATCTTTAAAATTCCCCCTCTATCAATTAGTGATTACATCTCTGATTGCAGGGTGCTAAATATTTTCCCCTTTTACTCTGTTGTGAATTTGCTGCTTGCCATCTCTTTTGTTTAGGTAGAAGAGAAACTTGAGACAGCACAAGCCAAAACTATGGTCCGGCGATTCTTTTCAAGATTTTGCACGCCTATATTTTTGGAGGTATTTTTGTGCATTAGTATCTTATTTCATTGATCTGTGCTTATTTTGAAACACAGTTTTTTCCATTTGTTATCAAATATGATTTGCTAGTAGTATAAAATGAGTGTTTGAAATATTCTGAAGTAATTGTGACTAGGAAGCTTCATGTCTCTTAATTTATTATACCCATATGCTGAGGTTTTCTAATTATCATGGTAGCTGAAAGCCTGAAATATTTAAGTTTCATTGTGCAGTCGTTTATTTTAACTTTTCTAGCAGAGTGGGGTGATCGTAGCCAGATAGCAACAATTGCTGTAAGTTTATCTTGATTCAATTATTCTTTTATCAAGTTTATCTTCTGTCGGTTTTGTGATTAGTTATATTACCTTTTGGTTATTTTACTTGTGATTTTGACTATTTAAAAACTAGATTTGTTGCATAATCTAGAAAGCATGCTCGTGATTACAAATATTGTAGGGCCATACAATTAGACAATCACAAGTTGCATTATAGAATAGGATATTGACCAGGTTGCCTAGGTTACAGACTTTGATCTGCTGATCTAACAACGCTTATAAGCACTTAAATTTTGAATAAATGTGGCCAGCGGTTTAAGGCGCTTGATCTCCTTGAGGTCTCGGGTTCGAGCCTCCCTTTCAGGTGTTGTTGGTCTTGCCTATAATACACACGCGCGCGCGCGTGTTGTCTTGTTATTATATTCATATAAGACTTTCTTATGATGCAAGTAGCACGAAATTTTGGGTAACATTAGCTGTTTTGTTGAATGAGCGGGGTTTGGTAATAGTATTAGTTTGCTTGGTTTTGGAAATTAAATATATGAAGAATGAACAAGGTCATGGTATGATGGAACATACTTGAAACCGGAAATATCTGAAAAATGTTAGTAATTGATTTATTTTGGCTTAATTCTTCAATATAGCTACAATGGCTAATTCTTGTGCAGACTTTGGATAGATATAGTTCTAGCATTCTGAGGTACTCAGTCTAATGCCCCCCAACAAAAAAACGTGTCTCACATTAGGAAGTGAATTGCTTTGAACTTGATTCAAACTTGTTATTGTTTATCAAATGGGAATGGGCTCCGTTGTACCCTATATATACACTGAAAGTTCGAGTAATCGATCAAGAGAGAAAAAACAAGAATATTTTTTCATATATTTAAAAATATGTGTACATATGAAGAGCTAGAGGCTGTCAGGAGAGGTGTTCTCTGTTCTGTAGGTTCTTAGTAGGGTAAGTAGAAGAAACCAGGAATTCTAGTGATGCCAAGTTGCTCAACGATGATACTGGTATTTGATTTATAGCTTCATCTGTATTTTGTTTGTATCCAACATTTCTCAAAATTTTATTCTTCTTTTGGCTCTCCGGTTCAAGTTCACATCATTCCACTTTCCAGATTCTTATAATGTCGTGAAAGCAACTCTTAGGTGATTATTTGTTGCCGGGCCTTAAGATAGAGCCTGACCTTTAGTAGCTTAATTTGAAAGTTCAATTTCCAGTAGCTCCACACGTTTTTCTTGCATTTGATAAGATGAGTAAGATGTGATTATTTCTCTCAAATGTGCATCTTATTGACTGATCATTTAGGGTGTTAATAGATAATAAAATATTATGGTGCAGCTTGCTACACACAAAAATGCCATTGGAGTCGCTGTGGGGGCTACATTAGGACACACAGTATGCACATCGGTGGCAGTGATCGGGGGCAGCATGCTAGCATCTAAAATCTCACAAGGCACCGTGGCCATGATCGGAGGGCTTCTGTTCCTTGGCTTCTCCCTATCGTCTTACTTTTATCCTCCTCTGTAACTGTGATTCTTAAACAGCCATGCTCTTCTATCATTTTGTGTCGCAAAAGGGATCGAACGGGATCTTCTTGCTTATTATATTCTTTTGTATAATGTTCAGCATATAGATATGTCAATGACTTCCCATCTAACTTGCGCACTTGCTCGTGTTTATGGATGAAAACGAATGAGGATCAAGAACGAGAATGGATTCGAAAACCACTCTCATGATAAACAAAAACGGGCATAAGAATTACAGTAGACTTGATGTTGAACAATGTTAAACTACTGTAAAAAACGAACGAGGATCAAGAATGAGAATGTTTTCTTCGGCAAATTGGCATTGTCAATCATACCTTTTTGCCCTTCTTGGAGATGAAGAAATGCCTCATTTGGCCACTATTTGCAGCAACACAACAGATAGCTTGTGATCCACTACTTGAAAGGAAAACAGTTTACATAGAGTCCAAACTAAGAAACAAGAAAGATAATATAATAGTGATGGTTGGAGGAGCCCACTGTAGAAACTTGAAAAACAGAGCAGCAGACCAAAGTGTAGTGCAAACATTGCATTTCCAACTACCACCACCAAAATCTACTCTTCTCTAATCAACCATATGTGTCACTATTCTCTACACCATCCATCCCCTTTTTGTTGGTGCTTCGCTTATTCCATCAATATTTATTTAGAGCTGACAATTCGAGTTTTTATCTGAAAATATCTAATCTCATCCTATCTGGTACATCCCTCACCACAGACATGACCTTACCTCAATAAGATTGTAATAATGTGGTTTGGATTTATGGGTTTATTGAAGCCTTCCTTATACTATTTATCTATGTACACCTTAACCTACAACAATATATATCTTGTTAAATAACAAATTCTTAATAATTGAATATGTTGATACTCTGTTTAGTGGTAGTGACACCTCTCACACACATAAATGAAACACACACTTTTTCAAGAAAAAAAAAATACAAGAAAATGATAAAGAAAGGGATGTATCACAAGTACGATACCTTAACATTGGTTGCGACAGTTTTTAGGTTTAACTTGAGAATCATGCTTAGTGAGATTTGATTTACACGTACACGTCCAAACATAGGCATCATTAATTTAGGACATGAGCTCACCAAAATGGTTGTGGGTTCGATCCTATATATATATATACCAAACCTACTCATCATCAACATCATGATGATGTGTTTATTGACTGACTAGAACTTACACGTAAAATGAATTATTGTAGCTTGATAACAAAGTGAGCTACTACACCACACCTTACACCTTACACCTAGCTATTATATTATAACACACCCATTGCCCATTTCACTCCCAATTCTTGCATTTCTTGAAAATGAGAGATCGCATGGAAAAGCTGGTTGTGCTTCCCTTCACTGCTGGTTGCATCTCTCAGGCTAGTCTAGATGTTGTTGCTCTTCCCAATCACCATCCCCATCCTAGAAGATCAACAAATACTACTAAAACAAGTCTCTCTCTCTCTCTCTCTCTCTCTCTTTAATTTTCTACTCTTCTTCTTATTGTTATTGTTTTCATATGATTAATGTGTTTCTTGCTGTTTTAATTTGTGATGTTGGAAGAAATTAGCCGAGATGACGATGATCAGGAGAGCATGTCATCAGCCGAAAGCATCAAGAACTCGTTCAGCCGAAACCTTCCGCTTCCAAAGACTAACATATCCACCGGCTTCCACAGGCTGCTCAAGACTTTCAAGAACATCTCTCAACTATTTGGTGAGTTACTTATAGTCCGTTTAGTTGCAGAAAACAGTTTTCAATTTCCTGTATACTGTTTTATGTCTTCGTCTGTGAAAAACTTGGAGAATTTAGAAAACATTTTCCATTGTTTTGATTTCCAATGCAACTGAACAAGTTTTCCAGTTTTATAGTTGTTTTTTAAAAAAATTGGAGAAATTGTGCACAACTAAAGAAGCCCTACTTATTGCATTAAGATGATGTTTGTTGTAGAGTACAAGGATGATGATGATGATGATATAGAAGACATGGACATAGAAATAGGGTTCCCTACAGATGTGAAGCATGTGACACACATTGGATTTGATGGGTCTGCTGCTTCCACCCCTACCTGGGATACTCTCATTGCTCAAACTCAAGACCAATTGCTCTCTCTTCCTCCACCTTCCTACACATTTCAACTCTGAAGATGCATGCATGCATGGTTAGTATATATATATATATATTATTGACTGCTACTATTGTTATTATTATATATATAAGAGATCCATCATATCAACTTCTTATTCTAGTGTACAAACTACTACAAATTCCTAATTGCAATGTGTACTTCCTCTTTGGTGTTGGACTCCATTTGCATCTCTCTCTCTCTCTACAAATATCAATTTCATTAACATCAGTGGAGAATTTGATTAAGAATTGAGTTAACATAGAACTAATTACCATAATATGAGTATTCACAAGTCTTGATGTTTATAAGAACAACTGATATATAGTTGGTTAAAGTACTGAATGCAATAACAGAACAATAAGACCAACCCTCGCTCTTCTTCCAAGACATCTAACGCGTAGCAGTCTCAATTAAAACCAACACACTCATAATGAAAAAGAAAACAACTATATATTAACTATGAAATAGCTAGTAAAAAACGATTTGATATAGAAAAACACAAAAAGAGTCAATTTGCCCATACGACTAATCATTCTCTCACAAACTATCGTACAATGAAGGCATAGATGATAGTGCGGCGTCCACAAGTAGATCAAATGCAAAGAACCAGCACTGACGATGAATCCAACAAAATAATAAGTCTAATTAAGTTGAATTTGACAAATATGTATTTATTCACTAAAAGCAAAAAAAAATCGAACTACTACGTACTGATCAACGAAAGATCAGATGACAATTAAGATTTTCAGTTTATCTTTTACTCTGTTGGCAATTCTTAAGCATTGAACACAAAACAAATCCATGAATAATCATTGTGATGACATGAAACTTTTGTTTTTCTTGAGTGAACAAGACAAGAGGAGCAAGGAATAGACTAATAACAGCCATGTTTGGATATACAAGGCTAGAAATAAATAAAGATGGGCAATAAGATTGTTTTAGCAGTTAAAGTTGCAAGGACATGCATGGAGTAGTGAAGCATGCTCTATAAGGGCAAACCAAAATGTTTATTGGTTTAGGTAAATGATATAAAGGAAGCATGTGGTTGTCACATGCTCAACAATACTATATATTAATTATGTATCTTTGCTACAATTGGAATATATGATTAAAAGGTAAATGAACATATATATCACCTTTGAGCTAACAATTTTGAACATAATATATAACATAATACTATCCTTCTCCTTTTCTTGGCTTTTACACATAGATTGATTTGGGGGAATAGTTTACAATTAAGGAATATTAGTTCTATTGGCTAAAAAAAAAAATATGTTATTCATTTGTAGATGTCATCTTCCTAAGCCAACAGACCAACCGGTTGGTGATGCTCATGGCCTCCACCTAACTGCAGCATTTGGAGGACAGAGATGAGCCAATGATATCATCTATTTGAGGTTATGGGATTGGAAGACAAAACAATTGAGTCATAAGATTTTGAGTAGTGCTGGTGGTTGTTGAAATTTCCAGTTTATTTAAGACTTTCACTTGAATTGTATGATATACATACATTTTTTTTTATATAAGTTCCTAAGAGGAATAAGTCTTTCTCGAGTTTCTGTATTATCTCACTTGTTCTAATCGAGGAGTAAGGCTCGTCAAATATAGGGTGAAAGGTAGAAGGTTGAGTTAGGATTTGTTTGGGGAAGAAGACAAATTCGTTATTTTGTATCTTAGTTAACTAGATTAGTGACGGAATTAACCAACTTTGCAAATCATAGGGTAGAAAATACCGAGTGAAATGAAAGCTTATCATAAAAGGTAAAACTGTAATTACTCCTGTATATATTTACACACAAACACCACATGCAAATAAAACTGTATTAGGTGCATTTCGAAAGAGGTCTGAATCAAACCCCCACCCCAAAATAAATAAATAAGCATTTGGTAACAAATACGATAAATAGAGCTATAAATCTAATATATGTATATATACTTGAGCACTGGATCTTACAACTTGAAGAAAGAGACAGTTGAAGTAGAAATAATACAATTTAAAACTAGATTCAAAGTAGAAGTGTGTCCTCATAAACGAAAAACAAACTCCTTAAATAGGCTAAAGGAGCGGACTTAAAATCTTTTTGAATCCAAGAGAGAATCAAATTTTGAGCTAGCGTGGGATCTATGCCTTTTAGAATTGTCGGCCATTTGCAGTTGAGAATCTACTTTTGAGTCATCCATTTTGTCCATTAGTAACTTTTGAGTCATCCACTTTGAGTTGTCGGAAATTTGCTTTTGAATCTTTGTCGTTTTTCCATGAGTGCAAGCTGGTGTTTGCACTTAATAATTTTGAATTAGGGTCCACGATTTTGGAAGAATCCTGTTGGATCCGTGAAATCTTCATCCAAATCATCTAAGTCTTTTAAGGGGTCTTGAGCAAATTGCATTGAATAGCATCCATCATCTTCGTTATCGTCAGTGTCAGAGCCACACTATGAGGCTAATTCTTTAAGGAGCTTTTGATATTCTTTTTTAGAAGGAGCCGCAGCTAACTGGGCTTGAAATTTTGACTTGTCGGTAAGAAAATCAGCTTGTTTGGAAGAAGACTCGGAATTAGAAATTGGAACAAATTTGGAAATAGACCTTTTATTATTTGATTTTATATACTTTTGAATAGCGGAGGGAGTAACATGGTCGCTCTTGAAACCATCCCACCATTTGACTCGAAAATCTCTTGCAAAAGAATTTGATTCGAATTCTTCGACTGCAAAGGTAAATGACCATGCAGCAATCCATGACAAAGAAAAGGTTGCCATGAAAGGAAGTAATTGATCAATATAAGTTTCTTCAGAGTTAGGGAACTCTTGAAGAAAGATCCTGAAAGCTTCAAAAACAGGATCAGGGAGACGTTCAGCAGCGAAACTCCAATGATACCACCAAATATGAGTAAATCACTTGGGAAAATCGAGGGGGTTTTTATTATTAAAGTGAAAGAACCAGGAATGATTAAATGGCCTGAGGCAAAAGGCTCTATACCAAGCATTTCGGTAATCAAAGTAATTAAAATGAGGGAGGGGAGTAGGTCCTTCGAATTTTCGATAAGCGAATAAAGGAGCTCCCCATTTTGAAGCTTTAATAACGTGATTAATCATGCATTTAGAATAAAGGATTTTTGAATCATCAGACTTGTCTCTAGTATGGGAAAGGGAAATGGAAATGGAGTTGGTTTCAACAAGAATTCTTTCATAATAGAGACGATCTTTAAGGTGGTGGTCTTGAATAAAAAAGTTATCTTTATAAAAAAGTTTTGAAGAAATGAAATCAAAATTTGTTTTTGAATGCTCGACTTTGAATAGATCTAATTCTAAAACAAAAAGGGTTTGAACAGACTCTTTGACTAAATAATTGAGATCGACTTTTGAGTTGAGAGGTTTGGATCTTAAAGGACGAGGACTTTGCAAAACTTCGAGTGTATTTTTAGTAGACACTGAAGAACTTGGAGTATTTTGAATAGCTGCTGACAAATAGTTTGACGGTGATGCAGGATTTGCATTTGATGCAGACTCTAATTTAACAAGCTTTTGATTAGGAGTAGATTTTCAATCTGAAGATGAAGACGAACTTTTTGAATTAGCTTTTGATTCTGGTTTTGAAGGTATAACCTCCATTTTGAGCAAGCTTGAGTAGTAATCCTTCGTAACCTTTTGGGTTACCTGTTTTGAATCTCTTTTTGACATTTTTCCTAAAGGAATTCACGAGAAAGAAAGTCGAGTAGATCCTTTAATATATTCGATATCAAAATCAAAGTTCGGTAGCAAAGCTTGTCATCTCGCAAAAATTTGTTTTGAAACAATAGTTTTGACATCCTTTTCTAAAATTTCTTTGGCTGATTTGCAGTCGACACGAAGAAGAAATCTTTTAAGGTAGAGATCGTCTTGAAATTTGTTTATACAAAGAACAATTGCTAGGACTTCTTTTTTAACAGTGCTATATTTTATCTGAGTATCATTCCAGAAACCTGAATAAAATCTCACTAATTCTTCTTTATTATTTGAAGGAAGTTTTTG